>CM047903.1:17054236-17081736 GCA_026229545.1 Pistacia atlantica | reverse complement strand
ATCCCTCCATCTAGGGTTATATGTGCTCGAATAAGGATCATACTTCCTTTGTGGTTGTCCAGGGAAACCACCTGCTGTATTCACTTGCTCAACAGGCTCCTCTTGAAGAGTTGGGCACATATCAGTTGGATGCCCTACTACCGAACAAATTCCACAAGCCTTCAACGTTTGCATATTACCTACAGCCATTTGACGAAAAAGAGAAGTTAGACTAGAGATTTGTTGTTCTAGGAAAGAAATATTTACCTCATTATCACGCCTAGATGGAAGGTCAAGTCTACTGCCAAACTGTTGAGAATTGGCCGCCATATTTGCAATCAAGTTCCTCGCGGCCTCAAGGGTCTTATCCACCAAAGCGCCACCACTTGCAGCATCAATCATGCTCCTATCAGTGTATGTAAGGCCCTCATAGAAGTACTGGATCAGTAATTGCTCACTAATCTGATGATGGGGGCAGCTTGCACACAATTTCTTAAAGCGTTCCCAGTATTCATGTAGGGACTCTCCGTTGTGCTGCCTTACACCACAAATTTCTTTCCGAATGTTGGCTGCCCTCGAAGCTAGGAAATATTTCTCCAAAAATAATCTCTTCATCTCGTTCCATGTGGTTATAGTTCCGGAGGGTAGATAATAAAGCCAATCCTTAGCCGAATCCTTCAAAGAAAACGGGAAAGCTCTTAATTTAATTTGCTCCTCGGTCACCCCCGTAGGTTTCATACTCGTGCAAACCACATGAAGCTCCTTTAAATGCTTATGAGGGTCTTAACCTGCAACGCCATGAAAAGTGGGCAAGAGATGTATTAGTCCAGATTTTAACTCAAAAGTAGTAGCAGCAGCATCTAAAACAGGAAAAGTTATGCATAAAGGTGCTTGATTCAAATCAAGGGCAGCAAGCTTTTTCAAAGTCCAATTTCCAACCATGACGTCCTCCTCTTCTATATCAGAGTTGCTAGCAAATTGGGAATCAAAAGCCAAATTGCTTTCCTCAGAATTTCTCCGAACTTCCTTCCTTAACCTACGCAAAGTGCTTTCAATTTCTGGATCGAATGTTAATTCAACAAGGCTAGAGGACCTGGTCATACAACAAAAAACCTAATAAAAGAATTAGAATGAATGACAAAAATTGAAAACTAACTAGAAAATTTAAAAAAATTAAATTAAATTGGCCAGAAACACTAAAACGGAAAAAACTGTATCAAAACATTCGAATTTGGCCTCAAGAGGGTGGGGCTAGAAAAATTTCTAGTTTTACTCAGAACGTCGTTTTCTTCAAAACAGATACTCGCAGCACTCCTAACTCAACCAAAATTTTCCTTATGAATAGTACTCTGTTCATCCAGAACAAGATATCTGTTCACGCTTTTTTCTTTTCTTTTTTTCTGCAAAATAAAAAAAATATAACAAAAAACGCAATAAAAAAAATTACAAAAACAAAAATAATCAACTAGAATCACTCCCCGGCAACGGCGCCAAAATCTGGCATGCTGTCGTAGGCACCCAGAATTAAAACCTTCCGAACCTAACTACTGAACTGTAAGTAAGGTAAGCAAGGGTCGATCCCACGAAGAGTGTCTAGCCAAATTTTCTTTGATGTGAAAAAGGCTGGGGGGTTTGTGTAAAAACAGAAAACAATCTCAGCAAAAACAAAAACAATTTAATTCAAATTCAATCAAAATGATGAACTTGGTCTCTGTCAACATCCACCATCGGAATCTTACAACTGATCATTGATGCAAAGATAATCAATTCACACATTGAATATTCACCGTTGGAACTAATTTCCTATCTCTTCATAATTGTAATTAATCAGGACACAAGCGATCCTAATTAATCTTACCCCTAAACAACCCTAGACAAGTGCTCAAGATTTAATCTAGTGGCAGCCTTAAGAATTAGAGAGATCGATGAAGCTAAACAACACAAACAAAAGCGGTTGTATTTAATTTAGTTGAATGTTCTTCGTAAGGTTACTAATTCCTGACGCAGCAAATTACTAACCCTAATTGCTTCACAAGTTGGAGGGATCAAACAATTATGGATTTGATATCAAACTTAACAGTAGATTTCAACAAATAATATAGTAGTACGCCTCCTAGTAATTAAATGCATCAATCATGAAAATATGCACAAAATAACATTCAATACTCAAGCATGAATTTAACACTAAAAATAGAAAGATCTCACAGTTTATTTGATTCCGAGGTTTCCGTTTCCTTCGACCAAGTTACAAAAGTTCTAGCCGCTCATGGCCATAACAAAAACTCAAGTGAAAGAAAATTCCAGAGAAAAAAAAAAAAAGAGAGAGGCATCGTCCTTAAAACCTTATCTGATCTCCCTTTTAAAATCCAATTTTAGAATTCGAATCCCACTCAATCTCCTAAAAGAAATATTCTCCTATCCTAAAATAACATTAATCCTAATTTAATTCTAATTGGAAATAAAATAAAATAGAGTCCTAATAAAATAGGAAAGTGGTGTTTCCAGCTGTAATTTTCGTGCAGCATGTATGTCTTCAAAACGTGCGATAATAGAGTGACTTGCATAACAAGTCAGAAAGCTCCAGGACGTCGGCAATGCAGGTGCGTCAACTTCAAGCTCTATTACAACCTTTATTCAGCCAGTATCTCTAAAAACTCAAAACATGAACGTTGTAGATCTCTTTCTTAGCGTTCCACAGCATTTCGAATAATCTTAATCGGAGCTCAGATGAGAGAATTATGCCCAGAATACGAAGCAGTGGCGAAACTGTCCGAATTCCCCTAATTAATTCCGTTTTTCAATTAACACCTCCATTTGCTTCCTAAACCAAAATAAAGTAACAATGAGTACAATTAGGAAACAAATACATATAAAAGACTAAACATTAAGGGGGTTAAATATGACATTTTGCATTCCCATCAGTAGAGAATTAATCTAAGGCATCCTAAGGTAAGGATTCTTGCTTTAGATGAGAGTTTCATTATGTTTTGGTTAAAGTCTTATGTTTTGGTTGTTATTTAAAGTTGTAGAGAGAAATCGAGCTACCAAAGGAAAGGAGAAGTATTAGAGAAGCTATTTCCTCACATGGTAACTAAATCCCAACCCAAGTTGAGATTTGAGAATTCCCTTGAGTAGAGATTTAGTAGAAATGATGTATGCATGTTATATGTATGTTATTGAGAAATTGAGTAGAGATATATGTCTACTTGTTGAGAAAATAAGTTGCGAATGAGTATTCATGTTGTGTTGTTGGGTGTTTTTTTTTAATAAGAAGTGTTGATGTGTGATGAGTTGAGATGAAGTTGGATGAGACTGAGTATATATTTTGGGAGTGTTCCTCTATGATAGGGGTTATGCCCTATGGAAGGGAGTTTGTTCCCATTTTTGGATGGGTAAAAAGAGAAATAGAGTTGTAGTTAGAGAAGAGTTGTTAGATGCACATGAGTTGCTTGATGAAATGCCTAAGAGAAGCATGAGAATGAGTTATGAACCTTTACTTATTGGAACATTGCATATTGGCATTTTCTAAGTGCATTAATGAGCATGAACCATCCATATGCATTAATTGTACATTTGAGAAGAAACTTGAGAAACAGTAGAAAACTTTGTGACTAACCTACTCTAAGCATTAAGCTACACTATGAATCTAGTTTGAGAAAGAGTGGAGTACTGTGTGAATGCACTACTCTAAGAGTAGAGAGAATGAGAAGAGCACTAAGAACGGGTTGGTGCTTTGTGATCTCCACCCGATAGGTATCAGAGCGGGTTGGTGCTTTGTGATCTCCACCCGATAGGTATGAGAATGGGTTGGTGCTTTGTGAACTCCACCCGAAAGTTGTGAAAAGCGGGTTGGTGCTTTGTGATCTCCACCCGAAAGTCACGAAGTCACGAAGTTTGGATGGTGCTGTGTGAACTCCACCCAGCCATGCCCCTCGGTAAGATGAGGCTGTGACATACAGCAGCAGTTAAGTAAAGGAAGTTGTGTGAAAGATGAGTACTGTAAGGAAAGAATCAGAGAGAGAGTTACGGGGACAGTCGAGTAGAGGATTTACCTACTGAGCATTATTTCATGCTCACTGGCGTGCTGTCGTAGGCACCCAGAATTAAAACCTTCCGAACCTAACTACTGAACTGTAAATAGGGTAAGCAAGGGTCGATCCCACGAAGAGTGTCTAGCCAAATTTTCTTTGATGTGAAAAAGGCTGGGGGGTTTGTGTAAAAACAGAAAACAATGTCAGCAAAAACAAAAACAATTTAATTCGAATTCAATCAAAATGACGAACTTGGTCTCTGTCAACATCCACCATCGGAATCTTTCAACTGATCATTGATGCAAAGATAATCAATTCACACATTGAATATTCACCGTTGGAACTAATTTCCTAGCTCTCCTTAATTGTAATTAACCAAGAAACAAGCGATCCTAATTAATCTTACCCCTAAACAACCCTAGACAAGCACTCAAGATTTAATCTAGTGGCAGCCTTAAGAATTAGAGGGATCGATGAAGCTAAACAACACAAACACAAGCGGTTGTATTTAATTTAGTTGAATGTTCTTCGTAAGGTTACTAATTCCTGATGCAGCAAATTACTAACCCTAATTGCTTCACAAGTTGGAGGGATCAAACAATTACGGATTTGATATCAAACTTAGCAGTAGATTTCAAAAAATAATACCCTAGTAGGCCTCCTAGTAATTAAATGCATCAATCATGAAAATATGCACAGAATAACATTCAATACTTAAACAAGAATTTAACACTAAAAACAGAAAGATCTCACAGTTTATTTGATTCCGAGGTTTCCGTTTCCTTCGACCAAGTTACAAAAGTTCTAGCCGCTCATGGCCATAACAAAAACTCAAAAGAGAAAGAAAGATTCCAGAGAGGACAAGAGAGAGTTGTGGTCCCTCCAAACCTCATCTGATCTCTTTAGCAAAAATCCAGATTTAAGTGTTTGAATCCCACTCAATCTCCTAAAAGAAATATTCTCCTATCTTAAAATAACATTAATCCTAATTTAATTCTAATTGGAAATAAAATAAAATAGAGTCCTAATAAAATAGGAAAGTGGTGTTTCCAGCTGTAATTTTCGTGCAGCATGTATGTCTTCAAAACGTGCAATAATAGAGTGACTTGCATTAACAAGTCAGAACACTCCAGGACGTCGGCAATGCAGGTACGTCAACTTCAAGCTCGATTAAAACCTTTATTCAGCCAGTATATCTAAAAACTCAAAACATGAAAGTTGTATATCTCTTTCTTAGCGTTCCACAACATTTTGGAATCATCTCAATCGGACCTCGGATGAGAGAATTATGCCCAGAATACGAAGCAGTGGCGAAACTGTCCGAATTCCCCTAATTAATTCCCTTTTTCAATTAACACCTCCATTTGCTTCCTAAACCAAAATAAAGTAACAATGAGTACAATTAGGAAACAAATACATATAAAAGACTAAACATTAAGGGGGTTAAATATGACATTTTGCATTCCCATCACTCACCCCGTTGTTTTTCTTTGTGGTTGCAGGATCTAGGTGAGAACGCGGTTGGATGGGCGTCGGGAAGCGAAGAGTGATAGCTACACTATCCACTGGTTTAATACCATTTTGTAAATGATACTCTGTTTTGTATAAATATGTTTATATTTAATAGAAGAAAAGTTTTGGGCCCTTTTACTTTTATTATTGTACATGTATTTTATTAGTATACAGTAGTTATTACATTTTTTGTATCAGAGCAAAACTTTTGGGATTTGACAGTGTACTATTCTCATCACCACGACGTCCGATAACCGACTGTGTGAGTTAATTCTTTCCTTACTATAAGTGTTTCTTGAATTGATAAAATGTTGTTTTGTAGATGAGGCATAGTACCCGAAAGCGTGGTAAAGGTGTGATGAATGAGGGAGATTCTTCTAACCCACCAGAAGCTACGCCCCCTCCCTTGGATGAAGCTAGAGTTCGGGGAATTATACTGCAAGTTATGGCTGAAACCCAAGGGAGAGTTGTAAACCCTGTGCAGGTACCACCAGCTACGAATGTTGGAAGAGAACAACCAGTACCTCCCCTAGTGCAGAACAGAGTTGTACCGATTTATGGTCTTCCCAATCAACATCAACCCTCAGAGTTTAAAGGTACTACGGACCCAGGAATAGCAGAAGAATGGTTTAGGGCCGTAGAGTGAACAACAGTTTATTCCCCATGACAGACCGGGAGAAGATCCGGTATGCGAGTTTCTTATTTCGGGGTGATGCCCTGAATTTGGTGGGAATTAATGGAAGAAACTCATGATGTGGCAACGATGACTTGGGAAGAGTTCAGGCAAGAGTTTGAGGCTGAGTATAGAACAGAGGACCGAATGCATGAGAAGGTCCAAGAATTTATTAGTTTGCAACAGGGATCTAGTACCGTGAAGGAGTACTTAGTGAAATTTAACTCCCTTGCAAGGTTTGCACCCGGAATAGTTAGTACTCCAACATTAAGAAGAGATAAGTTTGTACATGGGATAAAGCCGGAGATAGCTCAAGATATAATGACGAGTTCTGATCCCCCTTGAACTTATAGTGAGGCCTTGAGGCGAGCAATGAGGGCGAAAATCTTTGAAAACAAAATTCCTTTAGTAGGTTTTTCAACAAGAAAAGGAACAAGTGACCCACCCACCACCCCGCAGAAAGAGAAGTTTGAGGGTGTGAAAGGTAAAGATATGAAGAATCAAAAGAAGAAATTTCAGTTTAGACAGAACCGAAGAGAGTGGAAGAATAAGCGACCCCGGATGGAAGGGTTTCCTCTTTACCCTAAATGTGGGAGGAACCACTCAAGAGAGTGTATGAGAGACCAGAGGGTATGTTATCGATGTCGACAGGTGGGGCACTTGATGAGAGATTGTAAAGCTCCTCTTCCACCATCCGTACTGAGTTCTGGAGGTATTACAAATGCCAGAGTGTTTACAGTGGCACAGGGGTGAAACAGAGGCCAGTCCATCAGCCATTACTGGTCAATTATTATTTCATTATGTTCCTTTGTATGCTTTAATTGATTCGGGAGCCACTCATTCTTTTATATCGTATGGAATGATTGAGAGGTTAGGTTTGACACCTACAAGAGTGATTCAACCCATTAGGATAGAGTTACCCGATGGGGTTAGTGTTCTGACGCAAGAGGTATTGTCAGGAGAGTTTGTAGTGATCCAGGGTAGAGATTTAATGGTTGATCTCATAGTTTTTGATATGCCCAACTTTGATGTGATTTTGGGCATGGATTTCCTAGGGAGATATGGGGTAGAGATTGATTTTCGAAAGAAGAAAGCGAGATTTAATCTTGATAATGGAGATAAATTTAGTTTTGGAGAGGGCCATCAGGTGAACATGTTGGTTAGTAGTGTGAAGGCTAGAAAGATGTTGAGAAAGGGGTGTTCGGGATATATTGCCCATGTAGTTCAGAGTGGTGATGTTCCCCAGCTAGAGATTCAGAGGGTGCCAGTAGTTCGAGAGTTTCGAGATGTGTTTCCGGAAGAGTTATCGGGTTTGCCCTCAGAAAGGGAGGTTGAATTTAGTATCGAACTAGCACCAAGGACAGCACCAATATCTAAAGCCCCTTATCGAATGGCCCTAGCAGAGCTTCAGGAATTAAAGAAGCAACTCCAAGAGCTTTTGGATAAAGGCTGTATCCGACTGAGTCATTCTCCTTGAGGATCTCCAATTTTGTTTGTGAAGAAGAAAGATGGGTCACTACAGATGTGTATCGATTATAGAGAGTTAAATAAAGTGACAGTGAAGAACAAGTACCCATTACCTCGCATTGATGATTTGTTTGATTAGTTAAAAGGAGCCGCAATGTTTTGTAAAATTGATTTAAGGTCAGGGTACCATCAGGTAAGAGTGGCTGAGCAAGATGTGGCTAAGACTGCCTTTCGTACAAGGTATGGGCATTATGAATTTGTAGTAATGCCGTTTGGTTTGACTAATGCCCCAGCAGTTTTTATGGACTTGATGAATCGGGTATTCCATGATTATTTGGATCGGTTTATAGTGGTTTTTATTGATGATATCTTCGTCTATTCTAAGTCAAGAAAAGAGCATGAGGAACACTTAAGAATAGTGTTGCAACGGTTGAGAGAAAAGAAGCTATATGCAAAATTTTCTAAGTGTGAGTTTTGGCTTGATCAAGTGATATTTCTGGGCCATACTATATCTAAGGAAGGGATTTTGGTGGATCCGAGTAAAGTACAGGCAATCCTTGAATGGCAGAGACCGAGGACAGTGAAAGAAGTCAGAAGTTTCTTAGGCTTAGCAAGTTACTACCAGCGATTCGTAGTAGGGTTTGCCCAGTTGGCTAAACCATTAACAGCTCTTACCAAATAGAGAACTCCTTTTGTATGGTCAGAAGCATGTGAGAAGAGCTTTTAGGAGTTAAAAAAGAGATTAACAACAGTTCCTGTGTTAGTGTTACCACAAGAGGGTGTAGATTATGACATTTATACAGATGCCTCATTGCAAGGACTTGGTGCTGTGTTAATGCAGTTGGGTAGGGTGATAGCATATGCCTCTCAGCAATTGAAAGAGTATGAGACGAGATACCCTACGCATGATCTAGAGTTGGCAGCCATGGTCTTCGCATTAAAGATTTGGAGGCATTACCTTTATGGTGCTAAAAGTAATATCTACACTGATCATAAGAGTTTAAAGTATTTCTTCAGTCAAAAGGAGTTGAACATGAGACAGAGAAGGTGGTTAGAGCTAGTTAAGGACTATGAGTGTGAGATCAAGTATCAAGGAGGGAAGGCCAATGTAGTAGCCGATGCCTTGAGTAGAAAGGCTTATCTGTCTCGGCTCACTAAGCAGAAAGAGTTGATAGAAGAATTATGTAGACAACAAATAGAAGTGATTCTAGGAAGGATTACCGGGTTAGAGGTTCAGTCTACTTTGCTGGAGAAAGTCAGAGATAAGCAAGTGGCCGATGAGTGGTGTCAGAAAATGGTTCAACAAGTGCATGAGGGCAAGATAACAGAGTTTCAAGTAATAGATGGTGTCCTCTATTTCAGGAATCGGTTGTGTATCCCTCAGAATGGTGAGTTGAGGAAGAGACTATTGACAGAGGCTCATGACACACCCTACACTGCTTATCCTGGAGCAACCAAGATGTATCAAGATGTAAAGAAAGGCTACTGGTGGCCAGGTATGAAAAGAGATATTGCAGAATTTATAGCTAAATGTTTGATTTGTCAGCAGGTGAAAGCAGAACATCAAAGGCCATCAGGGTTGCTTCAGCCGCTTAGTATTTCGGAATGGAAATGGGAGAGCATTTCGATGGATTTTATCTCAGGTCTTCCCAGAGTACAGAAAGGGTATAATGCTATATGGGTGATTGTGGACAGGTTAACCAAGTCAGCCCATTTCCTTCCAATAAAGGAGAGCACTACTACAGATCAATTGGCTCAGATTTATATTAAGGAGATAGTCAGATTGCATGGTGTGCCCAAGACAATAGAGTTAGATAGAGATTCCAGGTTTTTTTCAGCTTTCTAGATGAGTTTACAGAGGAATTTGGGTACCTGTTTGGCATTTAGTACTGCCTATCATCCTCAAACAGATGGCCAAACAGAGAGAACGAATCAAAGGCTTGAAGATATGTTGAGAGCTTGCTGTATGGATTGTAAAGTCTCCTGGCATGAGATGTTACCCTTAGTGGAGTTTTCCTACAACAATAGTTATCAGTCTACAATTAAGATGGTGCCTTACGAGGCTTTGTATGGTAGACAATGTAGGTCTCCACTACACTGGATGAGATCGGCGAAAATGATGAGTTGAATACAGTTCTTGGGTTGGAGATGACTCTGAAGATGCCAGAGGACGTAAGGTTAATCAGAAATAGAATGAAGCAAGCACAAGATCAACAGAAAAGCTATGCCGACTTGAAGAGAAAAGAGGTTGAGTTCCAAGTGGGTGATAAAGTGTTTCTGAAAGTTTCCCCTTACAAGAGAGTGATGCGCTTCGGGAACAAAGGGAAGTTAGCACCTAGATTCATAGGTCCATTTGAGATTCTGCAGCGAGTGGGAAAGGTTGCCTGCAGATTGGCACTACCACCTAGTATGGACAAGGTGCATGATGTTTTCCATATCTCGATGCTGCAAAAGTATGTAAGTGACCCCTCCCATATTCTGAGTGTAGAGGCTATTGAGTTAGCAGAGAATCTTGTGTACGAAGAATGCCCAGTTTAGATTTTAGACCGACGAATTAAAGAGCTCCAGAATAACAGTATTCCATTAGTGAAGGTCCTTTGGAGAAATCACAAGGTTGAAGAGGCCACATGGGAGGTAGAGCAAGATATGCAGAATCGTTACCTGGAGTTATTTATGTGAATTTCGGGGACGAAATTCTTTTAAGGGGGGAAGAATTGTAACGTCCCACTTGAGGTACGTAGTTAAGATTTGCTATATTGCTTAAACGTTCATTGATTCAGTTTTAATTAAACTTATATGTTGTTATTTTTTGTTTGGTTGGCCCTTGGTTGACTGGATGTATTAGGGTTGGTTGAGTGATTGCCCTGAAATTTGTAAAGACTTGGCGAATTTCTGTTTTTCAGACTTCGCCGGGGCGAAGAAGCTCCGCCACGGCGATGAAGCCTTGTAACCTATGGTGTAAGTTCTGGAATTTTTCGCCGAGGCGAAGAAAGATTCTTCGCCTCGACGAAGGGCATAACAAAAGGTTTATTAAGTTTCTAGAGAATTCTTCCTTTGGAGCACAATGACCATTCTACCCCTAATTAACAGGAAAAGTGGGGAGTGAAATGCAAGGAAATTGCATGAAGAATAGTTTCAATAGGGGTGCATTTGCAAAGAATTCAAAGGGCAAAAATGGAATTCCTAAGAAAGAGTAAGGGTAAAATGGGAATGAATGAATATATTTTGAGCTAAAAAGGGTGGAAGCTTAGTAAACCCTTCATTCATTCTTCTTCCACCGCCATTCTCTCCCACCATTTCCTCTCAATTCTTCCTTTAATCTTTCAAGGAGTTTTGAGAGTTTTCAGTTGGATCTTGGTAGAGAATTAATCTAAGGCATCCTAAGGTAAGGATTCTTGCTTTAGATGAGAGTTTTATTATGCTTTGGTTAAAGTCTTATGTTGTGGTTGTTATTTAAAGTTGTAGAGAGAAATCGAGCTACCAAAGGAAAAGAGAAGTATTAGAGAAGCTATTTCCTCACAAGGTAAGTAAATTCCAACCCAAGTTGAGATTTGAGAATTCTCTTGAGTAGAGATTTAGTAGAAATGATGTATGCATGTTATATGTATGTTATTGAGAAATTGAGTAGAGATATATGTCTACTTGTTGAGAAAATAAGTTGAGAATGAGTATTCATGTTGTGTTGTTGGGTATATTTTTTTTTATAAGTGATGATGTGTGATGAGTTGAGATGAAGTTGGATGAGATTGAGTATATATTTTGGGAGTGTTCCTCTAGGATAGGGGTTATGCCCATGGAAGGGAGTTTGTTCCCATTTTTGGATGGGTAAAAAAGAAATAGAGTTGTAGTTAGAGAAGAGTTGTTAGATGCACATGAGTTGCTTGATAAAATGCCTAAGAGAAGCATGAGAATGAGTTATGAACCTTACTTATTGGAACATTGCATATTTGCATTTCCTAAGTGCATTAATGAGCATGAACCATCCATATGCATTAATTTTGCATTTGAGAAGAAGCTTGAGAAAGAGTAGAGAACTTTGTGACTAACCTACTCTAAGCATTAAGCTACACTATGAATCTAGTTTGAGAAAGAGTGGAGTACTGTGTGAATGCACTACTCTAAGAGTAGAGAGAATGAGAAGAGTACTAAGAACGGGTTGGTGCTTTGTGATCTCCACCCGAAAGTTGTGAAAAGCAGGTTGGTGCTTTGTGATCTCCACCCGAAAGTCACGAAGTCACGAAGAGTGGATGGTGCTGTGTGAACTCCACCCACCGTGCCTCCGGTGAGATGAGGCCATGACATACAGCAGCAATTAAGTAAAGAAAGCTGTGTGAAAGATGAGTACTGTAAGGAAAGAATTAGAGAGAGAGTTATGGGGATAGTCGAGTAGAGGATTTACCTACTGAGCGTTATTCCGTGCTCACCCCGTTGTTTTTCTTTATGGTTGCAGGATCTAGGTGAGAACGCGGTTGAATGGACGTCGGGAAGCGAAGAGTGATAGCTACACTGTCCACTGGTTTAATACCATTTTGTAAATGATACTCTGTTTTGTATAAATATGTTTATATGTAATAGAAGAAAAGTTTTGGGCCCATTTACTTTTATTATTGTACATGTATTTTATTAGTATACAGCAGTTATTACACAATTTGATCCAAGTGAGTGTCACTAGATGGTGTCAAAGAATATTCTTAAGTACTTGAAGAGGACTAAGGATATGTTCTTGGTTTATAGAGGGGAAGATGAGGTCACTATAAGAGGATACAGTTATGCTAGGTTTCCAAACGGACAAAGATGATTATCAATCGGATCTAGGGATTGAATATTTTGTCTCAATATAGCTGCAGTGAGCTGTAAGAGCTCAAATCAGTGTAATGCAGCAAATTCTACAATTGATGCCAAGTATGTCGCACTGTTTAATGCAGCCGTGTAGGCGGTTTGGATTAAGAAGTTTATTACTGAACTTGATGTGGTTCCAAGCATTGCTGATCCAGTATAGTTCTACTATGATAACAATGGAGCCATAGTTGTGGCTGAGGAATCACAGTCTCACCAGTAATTCAAACAAAGACTTAGTTGATTCAATCTGATCTAAGAGATTGATTAGAAAAGGAATGTGCAGATTTGCAGAATACCTACTAACCCACTATTGGAGTTTCTGTTGTAGTAGAAGCATGATGGGCGCTTGGGTCATTCAATGTTGAGTGCATGAATGATTGGCTATAGTGCAAGTGGGAGATTGTTAGAGTAGGTGCCCTAGAGTCAATCAATTATTATAGAATTGACTCTTTGTAATAATGTTCATTGATCAATAAAAGGCATTTTATTCTATATCGCATAAATCATCATTGTATGTATTGATATATGTCCTTATGGTATAACCGTGACGAGGGTATCAAGTGTTTCAAATCTTGATAGTACGAACCCTGTGAACACATATGGTGGCCATTCTAGAAACGTTCGTAACCCTAGTATTATTCTGAAGTAAAGGGCACAGATAATACGGTAAGACTATCATAGTGTTGAACGACCCTGTCGAAAAGCAATGACTGATCTCACTTATCAAGGATTGTTTGGTGACAACCTGGTGCAAACATGGGATGTTTGCTGTAGGCAAGTTCACTGGAGTGACCCACTAGAGGATTCCATATGGATGGTAACCCCAGTGTCGGTGTTTGCTATAGGCAAGTTCACTAGACTGACCCACTAGAGGATTCTATATGGATGGTAACCCCAGTGTCTATGGAACAAATCCTCTAATGGATGGTGGTGCATGTGATCCTTAGACTTGAGATCACTGGAGCGTCTTGTGCACCGATTGGTGTAGTTTGACACTAGCCTAACGCAATTCTATTCAGAGCTGTCAATACGATGGTGATTGACTAAATTAAGGAGTGTATCAAGACTATGGGATAGATAGAGGATTCATCACTCCCGGGTATGGGAGAAGTTATCTCACAATGCAATTCAGTAAATGGTAATGACACTAAAACTATGGCCACAGTGGGATTGAGTTGTTGCTCTATCCAGTTTATTATACAGGTCATTGGTCAAGTAACTGAATACATAATATCGAGCGTAACCGAAGGTTGACACTATTTCTATGCCTCGATCTCGTCGAGATAATGGATGATGAAAGGATTGAATTGTACGATAACTATATCGTTGACTGTAACATCTACTGAAAACTAGTACAATGCATGCATGATAACGATAGAAAATTGGGCCCAAAGTTTTCTTTTCATTACAAATCATGTGTCTTTTATACATAAAGAGTACTGTTTACAAAAATGTATTTTAAAAGACAAAACAGGGGAACAGTGTAGCTATTGCTCCTCGCTTGCCGACGCCCCTCCGACCACATCAACACCTAGAACCTGCATCCACAAAGGAAAATAACGGGGTGAGCACAATTAATGCTCAGTAAGTAAAACTCTCTAACTGTCTGTCCCCGTGAAACTCTTAATTCTTTCCTTATACTATTTCTGATTCTAATAACATCATGGCCTCATCTTACCGGAGGTACGGCCGGATGGCATTCACACAGCACCATCTCACTCTCTATGGCTATTGGGTGGAATTCACACAGTACCAACCCGTTCTTAGTGACTATCGAGTGAGGATCACAAAGCATCGACTCGGTTTTTCCTAACTATCGGGTGGAGATCACCTAGCACCTACCCGTTCCTCATAAATTTTGGGTAATGATCACCAAGCATTTACCCGTCTCTAGCCACTATCGGGTGATGGTCACAAAGCATCAACCCGCTTCTACTAACCGTTGGATGATGATCACAAAGCATCAACCCACTTATCTAATAACTAATCGGATAGTGATCACAAAGCATCTACCCCATTTCTATTACTCATTGGGTGACGATCACGAAGCATCGACCCATCTCTAAGGGCTATTCGGGTGGTGATCACAAAGCATCAATCCCGATTCCCTATAACTATCGGGTGATGATCACAAAGCATCATCCCAACTATACTACTCTTCTAATTCACTCTATTGCGGCATTTTTCAATTCTCTCTTCCCTTAGAGTAGTTGTATTCACCAAGCTCTCTACTCATAGAGTAATTGCATAAACAATTTTCCTACACTTTCTTAGGTCACTTTTCAATGCATATAACAATACATATGGATGGTTCATGTCTACTAATGCACTTGTGAAATGCCAACATGCAATGTTGCAAGAATTAAGGTTCACTACTCACACTCAAACCTCTATTAGGCATTTCATCAAACAACTCATGTGCACTATAAAACTCTATCATAGCCATGATTCTAAAACTTTTCCTAACCATCCAAAATGGGGAAAAACCCCTTCACAAAGCCATAAAAACCTGTCAAACAAAACACTTCCAAAAAGGGATTCATAACACCCCTTTAATATCATCTCAAACTACATGTCCAACCCAACAACTCATTTCTCATATTTGCAAGGTCTAAACATCCACAAACCATAGAAATCTCTATTTAATCCTTTATACATGACATATTACATGTACATCACATAAATACCTCATTCCTATCAAAACCCTAATCAAGAAAATTCATAAATCTCAACTTGGGTTGGGTTTTACTTACCTTGTTATGGAGAGACTTCACCAACTCTTCCTTTCACTTGTTTAGCTTGACTTTTCCTCTAATCTTAACCAAAAGAGTGAAAACCCTCAAACTTCAATATGAATTAAAACTCCCAAATCACACAACTTAAGTAGAAATCCTTTACCTTAGGAAGCCTTAGGTTGCTTTTCTACTCCAAATCACTTCAAAAACCCCTTGAAATTCCTTGATCAAAAGAAGAGAAGTTGAGAGGAGTAAAGATGGAAAGTTGCGTTTGAGAAGAAGAAATGAGGGGTTTCTTTGATTCTAATTCCTTTTAATGAAATATAAACACACTCATTCCCATTTTGCCCTTATTCTTCTTTGGGAATTCCATCCATATCCTTTGATTCATTACAAACTCACCCCTAAATCAACATATTCTCCATGAAAAATACTTACAATTAACTCCCCACTTTTCCTGCTAATTAGGGGTAGAAAGGTCAAATTGCCCTTAGGGAAGAAAATATCCAAAACTCAACAAACAAATTAATCGGCCTGTCGCCGCAGCGAAGAAGCTTCTGTCGTGGCGGCGAAACCGTCCAGAGAGTTTCTGGTGGTTTCAACACATCTTCGACGCGGCGAAGCTTGGTACACTCAAAATTCTTCTATTTTCAACCAATTGCAGGGCAAACATTCAATCAATCAATATTACCAAAACCAATTTCAAATAAGAGCGGAAGAGGAAACAATAACAACGTACCTCAAGTGGGGCGTTACATTGACAGGTAGCTGCTTCGCTGAATCCGAATCTATCGGGTGGCCATGATGCCTTACTAGGGGCCAATCTTGGTCTGTGTGTAGTAAGACGATTAATTGGTATTATGTAACAACTGCTGTAACTAGGAAAATGCTTGCATACTAATAATAGAAATTGGGCCCAAAACTTTTATTTCTATTATATGTAATAAGTCTTTTATACACAAAGAGTATTATTTTACAAAATGTCATTTAAAAACAAAAACAGGGGAAACAGTGTAGCTATTGCTCCTCGCTTGCCGACGCCCCTCCGACTGCATCATCACTTAGATCCTGCATCCACAAAGGAAAATGACGGGGTGAGCACAAAATAATGCTCAGTAAGTAAACTCTCTATCTGTCTATCCCCGTAACTATTTTTCTTAATTCCTTCCTCACACTTTCTTTCTATTATTTTCTATTAACGTTATGGCCTCATCTTACCGGAGGTACGACCGGATGGTGTTCACACAACACCATCTCACTCTTCATGACTGTCGGGTAGAGTTCACACAGCACCAACCCACTCTTAGTGACTACCGAGTGGGGATCACAAAGCATCTACCCGGTTTTCATAACTATCGGGTGGAGACCACAAAGCACCTACCCGTTTCTTCATGACTTTTGGGTGACGATCACAAAGCATCAACCCATTTCTAATAACTATCGGGTGACGATCACAAAGCATCACTCCTTTTCTACTAAATATCGGGTGACGATCACAAAGCATCACTCCTTTTCTACTAAATATCGGGTGACGATCACAAAGCATCAACCCATTTCTACTGACTTTCTCTACTCTAGCACTTCTCATTCTCTCTACCCGTAGAGTAGTTGCATTCACAAAGTTCTCTATTCATAAGGCAAGTGCATACACAAAGTTTTCTACTCTTCTTAAGTCACTTCTCAATGCACAAATAATGCATATGGATGGTTCATCTCCACTAATGCACTTATGGAATGCCAACATGCAATGTTGCAAGAATTAAGGTTCACTACTCATACTTAAACCTCTACTAGGCATTTCATCAAATAACTCAAGTGCATAACAAGACTCTACTATAACAATAATTCTATGTCTTTCTCTAACCATCCAAAATGGGAGAAAGCTCCCTCACATAGCCATAAATCCTGTCATAGAATAACACTTCTAAAAAGGATTTCTCAATATCCTTCAATTCCATCTCAAACTACATTCCCAACCCACATCTCACTTCTCATAATCAAAGTGTATGAACAACCATAAAACAATAATTATCTCTATTTAAATCTTAATAACATAGCATATCACATGTATATACATACAAACATAATTGCAATTAACTCTCTAATCAAGAAAGTTCTCAAATCTCTACTTGGGTTGGGGTTTACTTACCTTATGATGGAGAGATCTCACTAGCTCTTCCTTTCTCTTGGTTTGCTTGATTTTTCTCTACCTTTTAAACAATTACACAATTCAACCAAGAGACCTCAATATTCAAATATACATAAAATCTCACAAAACTTCACATCCAAAGCTAGAATTCTTACTTTAGGATGCCTTAGATTGATCTTCTACCCCAAATCACTCCAAAAGCCCTCTAAAATTCCTTGAACAATTGGAAGAGAAATTGAGAGGAAGTAAAAAAGGAGAGTGGCGGTGGAGAAGAAGAATGAAGGGTTTTGCAATGACTTAACTCCTTTTAATACAATTTATGCACAAGCATTCCCATTTTGCCCTTACACTTCCTTGGGAATTCTATCTATATCCTTTGATTCATTACAAACACATCCCCATATTAATATATTCTCCAGACAAATTCCTTACATTTTACTCCCCACTTTTCCTACTAATTAGGGGTAGAATGGTCAAATTGCCCTTAGGGAAGAAAATATCTAAAACTTAACCAACATTTTAGTCGGCCTGTCACCATGGCGAAAAAGCTTCTATCGCCGCGGCGAAACTATCCAGCAACCTTCCCGGCTTCAACACCTCTTCGGCGCGGCGAAGATTCTTCTTCGCCCCGGCGAAGCCTAGAAAACTAAACTGCTTCTATTTTCAACCAATTTTAAGGCAAGCATTCAACATACCACTCAATCAAAGGCCAATCAAACAAATAATACTAATAAACCGACTCAAATAAGAACAAAAAAGAGAAACATTAGCTACGTACCTCAAGTGGGGCGTTACATGTTAATCGTGATACTACACACTACCGGTATGATGAGGACCCTATGGGTCACACACATAGAAGATCATTTAAGAACTAGGAGGGCGTTTTTCATCTTTTTAGGCGAAAGGGTATTTTTGTAATTTCACAGTGCAATTAAATTTGTTGAGGTCGTAGCCTTTATTTAATTTGATATTAAAATTAAATAAGTGAGATTATGTTTAAATATGTGTTCACATATATTTAAATAAATTATCATTATTGTTAAATGTTAATATATATATTATAAATATATATTAATTGAATTTAGTTGAGATAATGATAAATTAAAATTAAAATATCTTAAAGGGGATGTTTGGATACAAGGGGTGTTTAGGTTGGAGCCCAAGCCCATTCCATGATGGAATAGGGTATAGTGTGCACTATATAAGTGCAGACTTTGTGAAATATTAAAATACACTTATTCATTTCATTCAAAGAGAAAAGTTCCAGCCCTTTTACATTCTCTCACGCCAAATTGCAATTTTTGCTAAAATCAAATACACTTTGATTTCTTTTTGGTTCTTAAAGGCTAAAGAGGATTTAGCAAATCCCTCTTTAGTTCCTTAAGGTTATTTTCGTGTGGACTACACCGGTTTGGTAGCGAAATACGCTCAGAGACAAGTTGAAGGAGCCTCCAAACGTGCGTATGATTTCTTAAACTCTATACTGATTTTCTGCGGATTCTTATTTTAATGTATAAACTATAAATTTGTAACCTGATCTTGGTTCTAAGGAACAATCTGTTGTTGTAAATTTTTTTTTTTTTCCACTGCAAAACTTGATCGTTTCCTAACAACTTAGTGGGAGTAAATGATCATGGTGATGATCCTAGAAGCTACGAAGAAGCAATACTGGATAGAAATTCAGGAAAATGGCTGGAACCAATGGATTATGAGATAGAATCAATGCATGCCAATCAAGTATCACTTATGGATCCACCAAAGGGAATAGTTCCTATAGGTTGCAAATGGGTTTAAAAAAAATAAAAAATAAAAAAATTGGCAAGGATGGGGAGGTAGAGACCTGCAAAGATCGATTGGTGGCGAAAGGTTATACTCAGAAACAAGGATTGGATTATGAGGAAACCTTCTCACCTGTAGCTATGATTAAATCCATCCATATAATGTTAGCCATCGTAGCATACCATGATTATGAAGTTTGGCAGATGGATGTCAAAATAGCTTTCCTTAATGGGTTTATTGAGGAAAACATCTATATGGAACAACCGATAGGTTTTGTATCCTCTACTGAAAAGCATAAGTCATGCAAATTGCATCGATCCATTTATGGATTGAAGCAAGCTTCAAGAAGCTGGAACATTCAATTTGACGATATAATCAAATCATTTGGTTTTGTCAAGAATCCGGATGAACCTGTGTATACAAATGGGTTAAAGATCATGCCATCACGTTTCTCATATTATATGTAGATGACATACTTTTGATGGGAAATAACATAGGCATGATGACAGAGGTTAAAATTTGGTTGTCCAAAACCTTCTCGATGAAAGACTTAAGAGAAGCGACCTATGTCCTTAGCATTCATGTTTATAGAGATAGAACGAAAAAGGTAATTGGATTATCCCAAAAATTGTACATAGAGAAAATGCTAAAAAGATTTAACATGGAGAACTCTAAGAGACGTCTCTTGCCCTTCACTCACGGTCTTCATCTTTTAAAGGAGATGGGTCCAATGACTGATGAAAAGTGACAGCGGATGTGTAATATGCCTTATACGTCTACCGTAGGCAGCTTAATGTACGCAATGCTATGTACAAGACCTGATATAGCTTATGCTGTAAGTGTTACGAGCAAACATCAGTCAAATCCAGGGGAGAAACATTGGTCGGTTGTAAAATCGAACCTTAAGTACTTAAGAAGAACTAAGGATCTAGTTCTAAGTTATGGATGTTTAGAGTTAAACATTCAAGGATACTCAGATTCTGATTTCTAATAAGATGTTGATGATAGAAAGTCTACGTCAAGGTACATTTTTATATGTAATGAAGGTGCTGTTAGTTGGAAAAGTTCCAAACAGACAACCATAGTAGACTCTACTATAGAAGCTGAATACATTGCTGCTTTAGAAGCAGCAAATGAGGTTGTTTGGATGCGAAAGTTCGTTATTGAACTTGGAGTGGTTCCGAACATGGCTTACTCGATGAGCATGTTTTGTGACAATACTGGAGCTATTGCACAGGCAAAGGAACCAAGGGCACACCAAAAATCCAAAGACATTTAGCGCAAGTATCACATTTTGAGAGAATTCGTTGCATCTGGAGAGATGATAATTCTGAAGACACCTTCAGCAGAAAATGTAGTTGGTCCACAGACTAAGCGATGACACTGAAGCAATTGGACCATCATCTTGAGAAGATGGGTATGAGATACAACATCAAATGGTTGTAGTGCATGTGGGAGTTTGTTAGAATATATTAGTGTATGCCCTAGAAACCATTCGTGTTGTCAGTTTCAGAGCATTTTGTCTTATATCAATGTATCATAAATAATAGAAGAAAGAGTTCTTCAATTCATATATATATATATATATAAATTACTTCATTTATTCAGTCATGCATTTAAAATAAAGTATGTATATGATTTGTCTAGATGATTCATTTAATCTGTAAATGAATTATCAAAAAGGGTTCCCTATAGAAGCAATATAATTTGGGCAATTATATTGCATAGTAGGCATACTGGATGCTTCCGAAAGATATCATGAGTTGATATGAGTTGATTTAATCTGATGGATGACAATGATAGTCATGTCATTGGGGCATTAGTATGGATTAGTGGTTGGTGAACTGTTTTCAAACATGACCGAATAACAACAAATCACTTGGAAAAGCATGTAGTCAATGATTTGTCGTTTGGTTATGTCAGTGTACGATGTAGTCCTTTGACCTAAGACATTGTGGTCGAATCCGATACGGATGTGTATAGTTCATACGGCGTATAAGTACGAGCCTAGTCATGTTTTGTATGATAAAGCCTATTTGGTGATGCGTTGTTCATATGCAGAAACGAACAATGGTCACGAAGGGATCCATTGACTCGGAAACATAGGATCAAGAGTACCGCTGACTCCATATGGATTCGAGTTCCTGGACGAACGTCGATAAATGTCAGAAATCAGAATCTCTGGCCAGAGTCTATTATTAGTCATACGAAAGCAAGTTTGTGATGACGAGTTCCGGACATATTGATCGACGATTCGGTAGAAAATCGAGTTTAGGTTTTTGACGTTCCATGAATCCGTACTCGATCAGGACATATCAATGAAAGGACTTTACCTGCATGGTACATATGATCTGAAATGGGTTCGATGAAGTATTTCTTCATCGTGGTTTAGGGACTATGGCACATTGCTAGATGTTTACCATAATCGTTGGGCCTCCGAATAGGTTTCTGGATTCATCCAGAACCGGCTCACGGCTAATCCACAGTGGACCTACATGGTCACACCAATAGCCTCGAGAAGTTAGAGAAGGATAAGGGAGATAAATGATTATCCGAAGAGGGCTAGCACCTTCCGAGGGTAATGACGGGATTTCTATGGTAATAGTTACATAGAAAATTATTTGTAACATTTTAAGGGTTAAAATGGTTAAACAATAATTAATTGTATTTAATTATTATATCTTAAAGCATTAAGATAAATGAGATGAACTAAAATAACCTTTTAATAGTTAAAGGGCAAAAGGGTAAACTTATGGGTTGTTAATGTAAACTAGTTTAGTTTACATGGGCCCTTGAATAATATTGATTATTCAAAGGGTAAAATAATAAATACTTGGGCTCTTTTTTAAAATAAGATTTTATTGGGGCTTGGAAGTGAAAAACAACTAATTGCAAAATGGCCCATGTATATATAAATGCAAATGGTTGCATTTTAGGTCATTCATTCACTTTGTTCACTCAAAAGGAAATCAAAATCTCTCTCTTAAGGGCTCAACCACTCTCTTACTCTCTCAAGGTGGTGTTAAAGTGTGGAGGACTCATCCCTTTGAGTCTTGGCTTCATCAACCTTAAGCAAAGGAGAAGGTATAAGTTTCTCACACTTTGTTTGAAATTTTTTGAGTCCTATGCATCCAACCTTTCATGCTTTCAATCTTCATTTCCTCCAACTCTTCATGTCATATCTTACAAAAGTTGATATAGATAAATATCTCATATGGAAACTTTTAATCAAGGTTTTCTAATCTCATTAAAATTATTAATAGAGGTTAAGAGGAATGATATGGATTCTATGAAATGTAATTGTTTGGGATAGCTTGTGTTTTCTCTTAATAAAGTTCTACTCATTGGTTACAGATGAGTGTTTAAAGCTAAAGGGATAATAAGCATATTAAAATTCTTTAAGGCTAAGTTACTAGCTATGAGCTTCACGTAAATGTACATATATTTCATAGAAATGCCATTTCTCCTATGTATTCTGATGTCCTTTTTTTTTTTTTTTTAAAGATTTTTATACCACTATTTTTTGACCTTAAACTTCATATTTTTTGCTCACATATATTTTAAGGTCAGTGGGAGGAAACTTAATTTTCTTTTGGGTGACTATATTGGATAGATTTTCTTTAATCTAGATATAGATTATTGAGTGGTATTAAAGAAACTTATGAGATATTTATTAAGGGCTATATGTTTTATACTCACATGAGGTAAGTCTAATCTCTTGAGAGGTAATTAGATATGGTGAGCTGGTCATATCAAATGCTTCATTTTTTTAATAAGTTTTGGTATATGTTTTATAATCAGATAAATTATTGAGGTGCTCTCTCTCTCACTCTCTCTCTCTCTCTCTCTCTCTCTCTCTCTCTATATATATATATATATATATATATATATATATATCAAGAATTATGATTATGATTGAATACATGCTACAGTGGTTGTTATAGTTGATTCATTAACCAAGGTGTTAAATTTGTTAATTACTATATACATGTTGATAACATGTGTTTTGAGTTTATGATGCACTTGGTTAGTGAGTGTTTTCTTTAATTTATTAATGATATCCTTTGGATTGGTAATAAACTAGATATCATATCTGTATTTGTAATAAACTGGATATCATATTTGTATTTGTGGATCCATGACATTATGAGAAATGATATGATATTGTTATTATATAATGTCACATGCGCATGATAATCCGAGGATTATACTAGTTTATTTAAGCTTTTAGGCCGGATTTTAGATACTTCTTAGTCTATTTTTGCCTGAATTGATACTTAATTCCTTACATTTCGTGTTTCAGGTTAAAAATGGATTTTTGAGCGAATAAAGGTAGATTTGGAGTTTTTGGACTCAAAAGCACGCGGAGGGCAATTCTGGAATTTCAGAATTCTTTAAGAAACTTCGCCGCGGCGAAGGTTTTTCTTAGCCACTGCGAAATGGGCCAGTGACGCATCAAATTCAGCTCCTTTGTTGTCGCGACAAGATTCTTTCTTCGCCCGCGAAGTCTGCGTACTCCACTTTTTGTAAAATGCACAGTTTCGTTTTTAGGCTAAGTTGTAATATTTTGGGCGAGGTATAAAAGGAAGACTTAGTCTATTTGTCAGGGGAAGTTCGTGGAGTAGGGTTAGAGCATTTTACACTTTTCTTAGATTCATTTTGAGCGAATTTAGATCAAAAGAGAGTGAAGATTCGGGATTTAATCAGTGGATTCATCATTTGGGGAGATTCCTTGTCTTTTCTTTTGTTCCATTATGTTGAACCTGGAGTTTTTCATTTCTTTTAATTGTTTTATTGATTTAGCCATGAACTAACCTATTTTGGGTTAAGGGTTTTGATGTAGTTCGGATTCGAATGGGTTAGAAAGTTGATGATTATTAATTTCATATGATTTTGCTTTGATTGTGTGATTATTCTGTATTTGTTGTTTGTATGTGATGAACATGATGAGATTGAGAGATAATTCATGTTAAGCTTCTTGGGTAATCACCGTTGTATTATTAGATGCTAGAGATAGATTCAAGAACCGATGAAATCAATCTAGGATTCTTGTGCTTAATGAACTTAGATTTATTAACTTTCATTTTGTTGGGTGCGGAAGGTTAATAGAGAAGAGTAGGACAACTAGCCTGAGAAGGTATGTTGGACACTTTAAAGAGTTCGATTTACAATCAATGCATGAGAATTTGAATTTAGTTTAATTCTTAAAGTTTAACCCATAGAGTCCGAATGAAGTCAAAACCCTACCCGTCTGTTTGCATTGATTTTATCTTGTTTAATTCTTGCTTTCATAGTTTAATTTTCTTTTAGTAAGATTTTGTTTTAGTTATAGTTTAATTTGCTCCCTTAAATCCAAAAGAATTCGATTACTTCAACTAGAACACGGTAGTAAACTTAGTGCTTAGCGACCAATCCTCGTGGGAACGATACTCACTCATCATTATATTACTTGTGCGACCAGTATACTTGCAACATATTGCATGTTGTAGGAAACACGCATCAAGTTTTTGGTGCCTTTGCCGGGGATTGAGTTTTAAGTAACATTGAGTTTTTCTATAGTTAGCTAGATTGAAGTTTTAATTTTTGTTTTAAATTTTCAGTTGGTTTGTGATCTCACTTTCTTTCGTTAATTTTGTGCAGTTTATGCGAAGAGCGAGACGTCAGCCAGTGGTTCCTATTGATCTTGAGATTGAGAGAACCGCCAGATGACTTAACAGAGAGAGAAGAGAAAGAGAGGATATCGTGATTGAAACAGAAGAAATAGTTGTTGAAATGGAAAAACCATAAAACAAGACACTGAGGGAATTCTCAGTTCCCACGATTCTGTGCAGTTTATGCGAAGAGCGAGACGTCAGCCAGTGGTTCCTATTGATCTTGAGATTGAGAGAACCGCCAGATGACTTAACAGAGAGAGAAGAGAAAGAGAGGATATCGTGATTGAAACAGAAGAAATAGTTGTTGAAATGGCAAAACCATAAAACAGGACACTGAGGGAATTCTCAGTTCCCACGATTAATGGCAGTGGGTCGAGTATTACTAGGCCTACGGTACAAGCCAACAACTTTGAGATTAAGCCAACAATCATTCAGATGATCCAGCAGTCGGTAAGGTTTAATGGTGATTTGAAGGAAAATCCGAATCAGCATATTGCGAACTTCTTGGAAATTTGTGACACCTTCAAGTCGAACGGAGTGTCAGATGACGCCATTAGGTTAAGATTATTCGCATTCTCATTGGGGGATAAAGCTAAAGGGTGGTTAATGGCACTACCAGCAGGGACTATCACAACTTGGAATGATCTAGCACAGAAGTTCCTAACTAAGTTCTTTCCTCCAGCAAAATCAGCAAAACTAAGAAATGATATCACATCATTTCTGCAAGATGAATCTGAGTCATTGTATGAGGCTTAGGAGAGGTACAAGGAATTGATGAGGAAATGTCCAACACCATGGGTTGCCAATTTGGCTTCAAGTCTAAACTTTCTACAATGGACTGATGGGTAACGTGCAAACCATGGTGGATGCAACATCAGGAGGAGCCTTGCAGAATAAGACACTAAAGGAGGCTTATGAGTTGCCTGAGGTTTTGGCAAGTGATAATCTATGGATTATACAGTTTTCATTAGACTTTTTATTCAGATTTCAGGTACTTTCTGGTGCATTTTGACCTGAATTGTTGCTTAATTCTTTACATTTCATGTTTCAGGTTAGAATGGGCATTTTTGAGCAAATGAGGAAAAAATTGGTTATTTGTGACTCAGAAGTTAGCGGATCTCAGAAGTTAAGTGAGTTCTGAAGCAGGATAAAGCACGATGTAGCTTGTTCCAAAGGGAGAGCACTGAGAATTGAAGAATCAAGCGAAGCTGCAAGCAGATGACGGTTCTTTAATTTCAAAACTTTTTGAGAAGCTTCGCCATGGCAAAGACTTGTCCTTCGCCGTGGCAAAGGACGCCAGACACGAACAAGTCTGCTTCTTTCTTTGCCGCGGTGAGATTTCTTCTTCGCCATGGCGACAGTCATAAATTCTAGTTTTGTAAAACGCACAGTTTTACTTTGTGCAGGTTTTCTGAGAAATTTAGGGCAAGGTATAAAAGGAACACTTAACCTTTTTGCCTAAGGTCGTCCAGGAAGTAGGGTTAGCCACTTTTTCATTGTTTTTTATTAAGCTTGGAGAGATTTAGCAATTAGAAGGGTGAAGATTGGATTTTGAACCAAGGGATTCATCATTTGGGGAAATTTCTTGTCCTCTCTCTTATTTCATTATGTTGAACTTGGCTATTAACATTTTTCTTATTTGTAGCGTTAATTTAGCTATGAACCAACCCATTTTGGGTTAGGGTTTTGATTGAAATTTGGATTTCTAATGGGTTAAGTTATTGATCATGTTATGTTCATATGACTATGCTTTGATTGTGTGTTTACTCTAAGTTTTAAATATTTTATGTGATGAACAAGATGAGATTGAGAAATGATTCATGTTAGGCTTCTTGGGTAATCACCATTACAGTATTAGATGCTAGAGATAGATTTAAGAATTAATGAAATCATTGTAGGATTCTTTTGCTTAATGAGTTTGGAATTGTTAACTTTCAATTTGTTGGGTGCGGAAGGTTAAAAAGGAAGAATAGGAAAACATAGCCTGAGAAGGTATGTTTAACACCTTAGTGAGTTCAGTTTACAATCAATGCATATGAATGTGAATGTAGTGTAATTTTTAGGTTTAACCCATAAAATCCGAATGAAGTCAAAACCCTACCCATTTTACTTGAATTGATTACTACCCGTGATTTTCATCTTGCATTCGTAGTTAACTTTAGTTTAAAATTTATTGTTCAGTTTAATTAGAAATAGCTCCCATCAATCCAAAGATTTTGGTTGCTCCAACTGGAAAATGGTAGAATACTTAGTGCTTAGCTAACAATCCTCGTGGGAACGACACTCACTCATCATTATATTACTTGTGCGATTAGTATACTTGCTACATATTGCATGTTGTAGGAAACACGCATCAGCAAGTAACAACTATCAAAGACCAAATGAGAGAGTGATATCAAGAAAATCTACAAGTCTTCATGAAGTTGATGCCTTCATAGCCAATCTCAGCCCAACTCACGACACTTCAAAAGCAGTTGGGAAGTATGCAGGTAAACTCTATTCAAACACCTCAACTAACATGTGATTTTTGTGCAGGAAACCATGTGAGCAGTGAGTGTCAAGTGGGGAACACATTTGCTTCGTCATCTTTATCATTGGAGCAAGTGAACTACTTGGCAAGAAATCAGAGGAAACCAAACAAGCCGTATTCCAACATATACAATCCGGGGTGGAGAAATCATC
>CM047903.1:16803137-17054136 GCA_026229545.1 Pistacia atlantica | reverse complement strand
GAATGAAATTGTCCCTAGTCACCCGTTTGAGCCGTATGAATCATTATTGCTTCATTTTTCTTGGCTAACCAAAAATTGTCCGATCCTTGTACCCTAAACACTCTATCGTACCCTTAGGAGAATTCTATCCTAATGTAAACACAAAGAAAGGGAAGAGTTGTACGAATTGACTAAAAGAATAGTTTGGGGGTTGTGAGAAGGGCAATAAAAATAAAAGAGGTAGTTCACCTCAATTCAATTGATTTGCTTTGATGTAAAAAATAAAAAATAAAAAAATTCTTTTGCCAAGTTTAAGGGTATATCGGCTGGAAACTAGTAACCGCCTTAAAAACTGCCTAGCAGTACTTGGTGACCTCTGATTTAACAACGCCACGTATACCATAGACCCGCGCATTTATGGTATCAGAAATAAGAAAGATACAAGTTTGAGGGTTGTAAATTAGTGGACACGTTGATTGGTGGTTGAGAAGAATGGAGTTCGATTTGACTTGAGTGTTTGCATGAGGAAAACCGAGTTCTTTTACTTTGTATTTCCTATCCTTTTTCTTGGAACCCATGTCCCGAGCCTGGCGTTACAAGCTTATAAAGACCTGCTGATTCTTATCTGTGTCTAACCCTCATTAGTGGAGAGTAGTTCGATATTTAGGCTTATAGAGTCTGCCACCATTTGATAAACTTTGCATTCCTGCATAAAATAATCCGAGAAGTCGGAAGGTGGATTGAAGTGGGGATTACCTACTCGGGGGACCAATCGAGAAAGAAAGTCGATGCAACTTATAACTTCTTGGAGTGTTAAACATTTCTCTATCAATAATTGTGCAACAACTTTTGAGATTGGTATAAATTCTAGGCAGTTGTTTTGTGAGTCAAGTCTTTTGTTTCTCTTATTTAATTTGTGTCATTTGCTGTTTTGTGTTTTTGTACGTTTGTGTTTTTTTTTTTCTTTTATCTTGTTTTGTACCTGATGCTCGGGGACGAGCATCACCTTAGTTTGGGGGTATTTGATAATCCGAGGATTATACTAGTTTATTTAAGCTTTTAGGCCGGATTTTAGATACTTCTTAGTCTATTTTTGCCTGAATTGATACTTAATTCCTTACATTTCATGTTTCAGGTTAAAAATGGATTTTTGAGTTAATAAAGGTAGATTTGGAGTTTTTGGACTAAGAAGCACGCGGAGGGCAATTCTGGAATTTCAGAATTCTTTAAGAAACTTCGCCACGGCGAAGAACAAATTCTGGAATTTCAAAATTCTTCAAGAAACTTCGTCACGGCGAAATGGGCCAGTGACGCATCAGATTCAGCTCCTTTGTCGCCGCGGCGAAGTCTATGTACTCCACTTTTTGTAAAATGCACAGTTTCATTTTTAGGCTAAGTTGTAATATTTTGGGCAAGGTATAAAAGGGAGACTTAGTCTATTTGTCAGGGGAGTTGTGGAGTACGGTTAGAGCATTTTACACTTTTCTTAGATTCATTTTGAGCGAATTTAGATCAAAAGAGAGTGAAGATTCGGGATTTAATTAGTGGATTCGTCATTTGGGGAGATTCCTTGTCTTTTCTTTCGTTCCATTATGTTGAACCTGGGGTTTTTCATTTCTTTTAATTGTTTTATTGATTTAGCCATGAACTAACCTATTTTGGATTAGGGTTTTGATGTAGTTCGGATTCGAATGGGTTAGAAAGTTGATGATTATTAATTTCATATGATTTTGCTTTGATTGTGTGATTATTCTGTATTTGTTGTTTGTATGTGATGAACATGATGAGATTGAGAGATAATTCATGTTAAGCTTCTTGGGTAATCACCGTTGTATTATTGGATGCTAGAGATAGATTCAAGAACCGATGAAATCAATCTAGGATTCTTGTGCTTAATGAACTTAGATTTATTAACTTTTATTTTGTTGGGTACGGAAGGTTAATAGAGAAGAGTAGGACAACATAGCCTGAGAAGGTATGTTGGACACTTTAGAAAGTTCGATTTACAATCAATGCATGAGAATTTGAATTTAGTTTAATTCTTAAAGTTTAACCCATAGAGTCCGAATGAAGTCAAAACCCTACCTGTTTGTTTGGATTGATTTTATCCCGTTTAATTCTTGCTTTCATAGTTTAATTTTCTTTTAGTAAAATTTTGTTTTAGTTATAGTTTAATTTGCTCCCTTAAATCCAAAAGAATTCGATTACTTCAACTAGAAAACGGCAGTAAACTTAGTGCTTAGCAACCAATGCTCGTGGGAACGATACTCACTCATCATTATATTACTTGTGCGACTAGTATACTTGCTACATATTGCATGTTGTAGGAAACACGCATCAGTGCACAAAAGATATTTTACATTGTGAGATGCTGAACTAAAGGTTGATGACCTCATTATTCATATGAGTTGTTTGCTTGTTTTCTTGTATTGTCACTTTGGATGCATATGGTTTTGATTCCATGATAAGTGGGTGTGAAAGTTTGATATGTACAATTGAGGAATGTTGTAGAGTACATCAATACTGATTTTATGTTGGATGATCCCCTAACTAGAAGAGTAAGACTTCTTGTTTTAAATGTCATATATAGAACATGGGCGTTTTAGGGTCTTTTGATATTTTGGGGAGTTTGACATATTTTTGTTGACTTTATGCGATTTCATTTTGATCATGATCATTGGTTTTTTGTATACTTGTATATATGTACATATACATATGCGCATATGGATGATGAAATACAGTCTTAAGAATAAGGTTTCTCTTCAGAGCGACAATTGTATATGGTTGGTGAAATACAACATTGTGTCATGAGAATAAAGTTTCTCTTGAAAATAACTGTTGTATAGGTATGTTTCATGGTTGGATATCCTAAAGTTATTGGTTGAAATATACAGGCTTCGTTGGCGGTTGTGGGATTTCTCTAGCTTTTCTTTAAAGCATAAAAGGTATAGAGAAATCATGATGAGGACTGATAGGGAAATATCACATGTCATGATCACTTTGTTGGGTGCTATTCCTGCCACACTCCTAGATTACTGATCAATATGATTTGATTATTAATAATTATAATCATGGATTGATTTTAATGTCGATTAAAGATGTAACGATTGTCTTGGTTCATTATTGGTAATCATATTAACTAGATTGTTGGTAGAAGTGTAATCTCTAGGCTATGTTGTATTTGTTGGAGTAAGTGCCCTAGAGCCAATCAATTATTGTGGAATTGACTCTTTGTAATAATGTTCATTAATCAATAAAAAGGCATTTTATTCTATATCACGTAAATCATTATTATTGCAATATGTATTGATATATGTCCTTAGAATGGTAGAACCGTGACGAGGGTATCAAGTGTTTCAAATCTTGATTAGTGAGAACCATATGAGCACATATGGTGGCCATTCTAGAGACGTCTGTAGCCCCAGTAATATTCTGAAGTAAGGGCACAGATAATACGATAAGGCTATCATAGTGTTGAACGACCTTGTCGAAAGGCAGTGACTGATCTCACTTGTCAAGGTTGTTTGGTGACAACCTGGTGCAACACATGGGTGGTGACAACCTAGGTGCAACACATGGGTGCTATAAGCGATTACACCACTGCAAGTTCACTAGACTGATCCACCAGAGGATTCCATATGGATCGTAACCCTAGTGTCTATGGAACAAATCCTCTAACGAATGGTGGTGCATGTGATCCTTAGACTTGAGATCACAGGAGCGCCTTGTGCACCAATTGATGTAGTTTGACACTAGCCTAACGCAGTTCTTTTCAGAGCTGTCAATACGGTGGTGATTGGCTGCATCAAGGAGTGTATCAAGACTATGGTGGATTGACAGAGGATTCATCACTCCCAGGTACAGGAGAAGTTATCTCACAGCGCAATTCAGTATACGGCAATGACGTTAAAACTGTGGCCACAGTGGGATTGAGTTGTTGCTCTATCCAGTTTATAATACGGGTCATTGGTCCAGTAACTGAATACATAATATCGAGACTAACCGAAGGTTGACACTATTTCTATGCCTTCGTCTCGTCGAGATAACGTATGATGAAAGGATCGAATTGTACGGTAACCATATCGTTGACAGGTAGCTACTTTGCTAAATCTGAATCTATCGGGTGGCCATGATGCCTTGCTAGGGGCCAATCTTGGTCTGTGTATTAATGAGATGATTAATTGGTGTTGATCGTGATACTATACACTACCGATATGATGAGGAGCCTATGGGTCACACACATAGAAGACAATTTAAGATCCAAGAAGAAAGAAGGGTGTTTTCGTCTTTTAAGGCAAAAGGGTATTTTGGTAATTTCACAGTGCAATTAAATTTGTTGAGGTCGTAGCCTTTATTTAATTTGTTACAAAAATTAAATAAGTGAAATTACGTTTAAATATGTGTTCGTATATATTTAATTAAATCATCATTATTGTTAAATGTTAATATATAGATTAAATATATATTAATTGAGTTTAATTGAGATAATGATGAAATAAATAAAATATCTAATTTGGGAGTGTTTGGCAACATAGGATGTTTGGGTTGGAGCCCAAGCCTATTCCATATGGGAATAGGGCAACTTGATTCACTATAAAAGAAAATGTGTGTTAATTAAATAAAAGAATTTTTCTTTGAAAAAAAACACAGCAGCCCCTTTGAATACACTCCCACGGCAGAAACACTTTTGCTTAGAAATCAATTCAATTTGATTTCCTTTCTTCTCAATCTTAAAGCCAAAGAGGATCTAGCAAATCCCTCTTTGGTTCTTTTGAGATTGTCTTTGTGTGGACTACGTGGGTTCGATCCTACACTTGGATCGGTAGCAAAACATTCGTTGACAAATTTGGAGGAGCCTCCAACGTGCGTTTGTTTTCTTTAAACCCTGATTTATTTTTCTACAGATTTTATTTTAATATGAATTATAAAATTATACCTTGATCTTGGCTCATGTAAACGATCTCTATATTATATTTGTTTTGTTTCCATTGCGTATATGGGACCGTTTACTAATAGTATTCTTAAAGTAGTGGCCAATTTAAAATAAAATGTTTGTTTACCCATGAATCAAATTTTTTTTTCTTTAAATAAAAAAAATTAATGTTGCCCAAGTGGGAGAATGTTGGAAAATTCCTAAATATGGCTAACTTTAAATATGTTTTAAATTTGATGAAACCGGGTAAACATATATGGTCCAATAAGATTTGCTGAAGAGCCTTGTGGTCGTTTCTTAAAACTCTGATACACTTCACATTTAATTGATCTGGGTTATGACGATGTAAGTGTGGACTACAAAATTTGTTGAGCTTGTAATAGGAGGGTCTAATAAATTATTATTATTATTAAAAGAGCTAAGTCCCCTTTCCAAATATACAAACGATTAACCCCATTCAAAATCTATATATTTATATAATGCTGAAGCATACTGCTTCTTCTAACTCCACATAGGATTAATATGTGATCGCCATGTAGGATGTCGTTAATTAGTCCACGTGTTTGCTGTTTATTGTGCTTGCTATAATAGGGATTATTCACATGCATTCAATTAATGTATTCAATACAAATCTTTCACATTCCTCTTTTAATTTGAGATCTTTCACATTCCTCTTTTAATTGAATAAATTATTAATGATTCGCTTGTGTGTTATTGATTTCCATGAATATTAAGAGATTGCTATAATAGAAATTATTCCCATGCATTCAATTAATGTATTCAATACAAATCTTTCACATTCCTCCTTTAATTTGAGATCTGTCACATTCCTCTTTTAATTTGATAAAGATACAACATATCTTTTCACATTCATGAAATTCAATAATACACTTTATTAATCCATTAATACTCAACGTTCATTCATGCATGTTAATTATTATTATTAATTAATATTAATATTTTTGTACCCCTTCACATTCAATTAATTATTATTAATATTAATATATCTTTACCCCTTCACATTCAATTAAATGTTTTTTTTTTTAAACGTATTATCATTTAACATTTAATATAAATCTGAAAATTTTAAACTCATCCAATAACAATAAAACATTTAAATCAAAAGTAACCGTAATCTGTTTAAACAAAATAAGCAGTAACTAATAACATGCAAACACTTACTAAAAAATATCAAAAGTCATATTAATTAGCAATAATCCAATTACATTGAACATAACATGGAACAATTGTTGTAATCATTAATTATCATATAATATTACTTAATGACATCTAAAGCTATATAAGAGTAGAGAATTCAACAATCCATACACCTTCAAATATCTCTTTCATTTCACACAGATACCATTAACAAATGGAAGACAAAAGACCAACTATTGTCAATCCAAAATCCAAACAAACAGAAGCGTTGGTAAATAACATCAACTGATTACTCTTATATTCCTTCTACATATCTACTTTTACATGTCCATTTTTTATTTTTAGCAGGTCAAGCAACAACGTTAGATGATTCGCCTGAACTGGAAGGTATTCTACAAAACCTTAAAGTCACGCTGGATAAACTCAACACTGCCAGAGTGATGAATAGAGATATAATTAATGCTTTGTTAGAAATAACAGGCTCAACCATACATGTAATATTCGATTTACGGAAACGTGAATCTCTGATTATTACCAAAGAAAAGGAACTTGGTATTCCTCAAGGAAAAAAATAGAACTATATATATAAACAGTTCTATTATCCATAAAATCAATAAAAGATTCATAGTTTATTGTTCCCACTGAATGATGATACCAAAAGCTAATATAAATATTGTTTATTCTACAGTCAACGCATAATTCTACATTACTATTTTACACCTTTTAATCCATTTCTTAAAGATTCCATTTCATTGTATAACTTAATGGGTTGGATTTAAATTTTAAAAGTTTTTTAATTAAGTAGTGAATAAGTTTCTCAACAATTGAACTTAAACTTATTCTATATGTGGTGAATGATTCATTTCTTTGTATAATTCAATGACTTAGATTTAAATATTGATTTTTTTTATATGTTCCTTAAATTGACATGAGAACTAAACGTCTACAGTTGTTTTTGTTCTCAGAACGATCCAAAATTGTCTTTTTGCAAATTGGCTATATGGCGATATGTGGGATTGGTTCCAGTCCGGGTTTGGAGGGTGTTGAGAGATGGAGTTTAAGTGGGAATTTGTCAACAAGGCTAATTAGTAGGCAGTTTGTGGGAAGTCAAAGTCATGTGTGATGTTTCAGAGGAGAAGTTTTGGAGTTCAGTGTTCATCTTTGAGGAAGGTTGTTTCTTGAGTTGAATCTGAGGTTGTTTCTGTGGAGGAAGAAGAGTCAGGGCATGTTATGAGGTTCAAGATGTCTAATTTCAATATTCTTGTTCCGTGCTAGCCTTGGCCTTGCTAGGCGGGTATGTTTGTGTGAAGAATTCAAATGTTTATTGGAAATTTGATGGCGGTGTTTGATTGTTTTTGTGATTTAATTGAATTGGGATTTCTTGTAGGTTGATGAGGTTGTTTTTGAAGCCATTGTGAATGATTCTAACAGGTTTCATTTCTTTTTTGTTTCCTTCTCATTATTTTCTTATGATATGTTAGACTAAGGCATGAACTTATGATGTTTGTATTGTGAGATTGCAGCCCTTTGTATAACACAAGAGTTGTGCTAGAAAATTATATAAAACGTAAGATCAATTGAGGAGTGAGTAACTTCTATTGCTACTGGTAGTGCTTTTGGGAACCAGCATGGTTATTGGTGATGGCATTCTAACTCCGTCAATGTCTGGTATTATTTCTTTCATACATTACATATATTTTCCATGTGAAGTTATAGATTGATTATGGTACACAGCATAATGGTATGGTTTTGTCCATAGATCTCCATCAAATTGGATATGATATGTTTTAGCTACTGCATAATGTATTAGCTTCCAAGAATTGCACAACTTTCTCTTACTTTGTCACATTTAATGCATATACAATATGTGTTTATGTGTGTGCATGTGTGTGTGATGGGATATGAGTAATATCCTTTTAATTTTTTTTTTTTTTTTTAATCATAAATGAACTTGATTAGTTCTCAAACCCAGCAGCTAACATGATGGAAAGCAGAGACCATATTCGAAAGGTAATCTTTTCTTTTATAGAGTAAAAAATTTGATGATTTATGTGCCAACTTAGTGTAATCTTAAAAGCACTTACTCTTTAAGTTTTCTTAATGTCGAAATGCAGTTGAAATTTTTTTTTTCTTGGTGCTTTTATGCAACCAGACTAAATTTAGTAACCCATTATTTTCTTTGAGTATAAACTCAAACTTCTTGTAGAAAGAGTTTTTCAAATAGAAATTTTTTAAGTTTTTAGTGAACTTTTGCATAGAACTTAAGTTTGGATGAAAACATATGCAGATGTTTGACAAATTCTTGGATATTCATATTCATATTTGGCTCATTTGACTAACCTCTTGACTTGAGGACGAACTAAGCTCCAGCATCAAGCTCTTTGGAGAATCAATGATGCCAATTTCATTATCAGTTTTTGATATATTCATGGAGCTTGGAACTACAGTTCCCATCTTTCTCTCTGTGCTTGACTAAGAGTTGTTCCACCTACAACAACAACCTATAAACCACCTGTTGAGTAACCAGAAGTGGTCATTCCAAGTGTACCCAGCCATTGGCCCACTCACAAGTGCTTACTTTAAACCATTGTTTGTTTATGAAATTTCATATTATTACTAATTTATTTCTGAATGTAAATTGATTCAATTTTGATTCCTTTATTATGCAGCCAACCTTTGGCAATGATGGTCACAATGAGCATTGATGGGGGTGACATTTAGAATAATTTAACGAACACTTCTTTTTGGGCGTAGACACAGTATGAACCATTTATAAAAAATATATATATATTGTCCATTTATTTTGTTTTTATGTGTCTTATAAACAATGTTATATTGCAAAGTGTTTATCAATGAACCATATTTTATTATCAAAAAGTTGCAAACTTACATTCTTAGATAGGTTATACATGTTTTTGTTGTGGACTCTGTAGGCAGTAATAGTTTGTGTTTTGTGGCGAATAGAGTTTGTGTTGGATGATGAAGGATGACAAGTTTTATTTTATTTTATTTTTGCTCATTTCATGGTGCTAGGCAGCCTTTTAAAACATTGAAAGATTAACTGTTGGACCTCAAAGGAATGATTATATTCCATCCAGGAACTACTAATTTTAAGAAGGGCAAAATTGTCATTTTAATTATATTATTATTTACCAAATTGTTGTAAGAAAAGTGTTGCAACTCTTCTTTTGCTTTGAAAATGGAATATATTCCTATCACTAAAATGTTCCAGTATTTTTTTGTTCTTCAATTAATTAATTTATATGTGTCAAAACCACTTTCATAAGTGCGGGACTTTCAACTTCTATATATTGAATTCAATTAATTTAATTCCTGCTGAATTACAAACTGACCATTTCAATCTTCCATCACTTGCATTTTATCAAATTAAAAGAGAAATGTGAAAGATCTATACTGCATACATTAAGTTGAATGCATGTGAATCATCTCTATTTTATTAACACCAATAAGCAGCAAATACGGGGACAAATTAACGACATCCTAAATGGCAATCATATAACGATTCTCAGCAATCTTTAAACATAAAAAACCCGATTAAAAAAATAAAAAATAAATAAATAACAATAACAAAATGTTCTATTATAATCAATATTTGACATATTTTTTGTGAAACAATTGTCGTTTACAATTTCTTAAAATATAAAAATTCGATAATAAAATAAAAACAATATAATAAATAAACCCGCGAAACGCGCGGGAGTGTCATCTAGTATTATTATATTTGCACGCTACTGGAAAGGAAGGCAGGCCTCTATGATCGATAATCGATCAATTCTAGTATTTAAAATACTTTGTGCATCAAACTATGACTCAAACAGTTTGTCTAATCTCTAATTTATTTTATTCAGTATTTTATAAACTAATATGTGTATTTTGGGATGTGATTGTAAAGAATCTGTATTGAATTTTGTGATTCAATCATTGAGATTGTATGGATTAATTTTTGTTTGTATTCATATTATTAATCTCACATGCATGATTTTAAAACTCGGCCCGGCCCGGCTGGTTGAAACTATTTGACCGGGAATTGTGGCTAGACCAGGTCAATTTATATAAAAAAATCGGAATTAGCATTTAACCCGCTTCCACTGGCGATTAGACCAGTTTTTTTGCTACAAACCACCAGTCAAATTGGTATAAACCAGGTCTATTACAGTAAAATATAAAAAAATAATTGAAATTTTTTTATTATCATTGTTAAAAATTAAAATCTACATTTTTTTCTTTTTTTTCTTTTTTTGCTGATGTCACTGTCCGACCCACCAGTCGAATTGTTCGACCCGTCAAACCCGTGACCCGGTGGCTTGGTTGGGTTGCCCCCATGTCGAGTTTTAAAACCTTGTTCACATGTCAACCCTACTCGAAGCACCCTGTACTCTAAATACACTAAAGATAATTTTAAATTTTATTGTTACGTAAATTATCTCTAAAATTTTACAGATAACTTGTGTAGCCAGTAAAAGATTTATTAGATCAATAGTAAATATATAGAAAATAAAATAATATATATTTTTTTTTAAATTATGAAAAAAGTGGGTTAGGTATTATATGCCCGCTGAGGTGTACAACAATTACAACACTACCCCTATCTAACTGTTACTCTAAAAAAATATTCACTGAAATTACCATATTATTGTAAAAAAAAATATTCATATAAAGAATATGTACAATCTACAAAATACATATTGATAAAAATATTAGCCAAATATAATTAGATATAAATTCTAGTGTAACTGATTTAAAAATAGATTATTTGACAAATATACCTTGCGTTTATTAAATATACTAGCATTAATAGCAAATGCTGCATGCCATAAAAAAAACAAATGATTTTAATATTTAATATATGCATCACAAACTGATATATGTATTATCAAATTAAAAGTCCGTTAAGGTCTTCTTTGATATTATAGTAGCACTAGCACGGTAATTCATTTAACGATTTAACGCCTTACAAGTTTTAGTAAATTATTTATAAAAGGGATAATATCACCCACCCATAGATTGTCCGGATAATTAGAGAGAATTGGGAATAGTTCGGTTAGGAAGACTTGGGGTTGTAGTGGATAGGTTGTTACGTTACTCTACCCTAGGGATTAGTAAAAGTTACTATGCTATAAGTTTGTCTAACGTAAAAAGGACCGAGGGTCCTAGATCTATAACCTTGAAAATTTTGTGCTCATTAAAATGATGCCTTTTGCTAACAGAAATCAAAACATTTGAAGTCAAACATTTTTGGTATCAATTATAGTGAATTCTACCTTCTTAAGTATAAATCAACAATTATTGCCTATGGAAGCCAACCGTGTCCGCGACGCCAGTCATGGGATCGAAGGCACCAGCAATTGGCAAACAATAGTAACTTTTAGAATTTTTCAATTGAATTAATAATGGTGGTTTAAATCTACTTCACATGCATTCATATTGTCTAAAATATGAAAAAGAAATTTGAAATTTCAAAATTTGGTGACAGAAAATCCTGGTATTTGTTTTGATTTTTTATCTAAGATTATACGAATTTTTTTCATCCTCAAAGAAATTTGTCAGCTAGATCAAAAATCAAATTTGGATTTTATTTTCAAGCTAGATAGTCATTTTGAACTAGATTTAAGATTTAAATTTTAAATTTTTATTTTTTAGATAATTTTATTAAATATGAATGAGGGGTTTTGTTTATTTTTTAGATCAAAAATCAAATTTGGATTTTATTTTCAAGCTAGATATTTTTATTAAATTTATATAATGACGTTTTAGGACACTTTGTTTTTTCAGTGGCAAATTAGACTCTGAAATCAATAGAAGTTAGTAAATTCAAACTGGGTGACTGAGTTAAATTAATGAAAAAACTAAAATGCCCCTGTAAATAAGACAGAAATTTAAAGCTTTGCAAGTAGTCGTTGCTTTTTCCCCACCGGCTATAATGTGCCTATTTAAAACAAAAATAAAAAAACACTAAGAATAAGCACCAAAACTTTCATTACGCATACTCCCATCTTCATCACAAGCACAAAGAAATTTGCAATCTTCTTGAATTTGAAACACAAACAATAAACCAAGTATTCTTCATTTCCCAACAAAAGTAGTACATATTTCACCATCTTTTTCAATATCCAACGTAAGGAATAAAACAAAATTTGCCAACATGAACAACACACAAAATCCCCACGAGTCTTGATTACCCAACACATAAAGTTGTTACATATAGCATTATCTAAACACATACCTATAAAGTGCATATATTAACTGAAACAGTTTTTGAATACACAACATTGGCAAGGCAACAAGCATGTTGTGTAATTCAATACTACTCAAAAACTACAATAACATGCCTATCTTATGAGATAGCAAATAAAACGTACTAAAAGCAAAGGCTTTCAAGTTCTTTCCAGCCATATCCACTTGTTCCATCCATCCAAGATTGTCCAGCAACTCCAGTTTCTGATATTAGAACAAAATGTGAATAAATATGGCAATGACCCTATACCCGTATAACCAACAAACGGCATTTTCTCGAAAATACTCTCATATATAAGCAAACTTTTCTTTCATTTAAAAAAAAAAAAATGGGTTTGAAGAATTTTTTATTTTCAAAAGTCCAATGAACTCATCACAATCAAAGACAACATTTACTAGTTTAGGTGATGATATTTTGCAATATTACGATTTTCGATCGATTCTTGGCTGGGAAGAAGGAATAGAACTTGTTAATGTAAATTGTTACGATTTAGGATAAATGTTAGGGTTTAGGATTAAGGTTTAAAAGTTTTATAATTTTGGAGCGTCAATGTATTTATTGTTGTAAAAGCTTTTTTTATGGATGGTGTTGTTGATGGTGTTGTGATTGATTCCATTTAAAAGTGTTGAGGGTTTGTTTGATAGATTCGGGTTAGATTTGTTTCTACGACACTTAGCATGATTTTTCTAGTTCGTGTAATTTTTCACACTGCTGATGCCTAATTTTGTCAAGGCGGCCCACAAAAGGTCCAAAGCGATTCCAAGGCCATCTCACACTCCAAAAAAGGTATATTAGGCCTCATGCTAAGGTATGTTCTCTTAACCCAAGTCGGTTGATGGGGCATTTTGGCAGGTTATGCTGTGATAGGATAGAAGGATAAAATAAGGCTTATTAGAGCCGAGGTACTTCTTTGAATTAGGCCTACTAGGAGGGATTCTAATTGGGTTCTAGAGAGAGAAATCTCATTTTTTGAGAGCCATAGCTTTATATTCATTTCATTCCATATAGCATGAAAACGCACTCGATAGCCTTCATACAACCCCATGGATGTTTATAACCCCTGGACAATCACTTTCGTTTAAATTTCTAGCCATAATTCACTCCAAATTGCCAGTTCCCGCTACCTTCCCTCTCTAGAATGAGATTCATCAAGGACAGGGGAGTTTTCCTTTATTTTCTTTGTTTTTAATTTGTTGGAAGTATCTAGGAATCATTCATATGCCATATTACATTTGTTCAGCATGAAATCGATATTTCGAAGCATTAAAACATATCTTCTATATATGTCTATTATTCATCTCATGCATTAACGTGAAAGTTGGTCATGTTCTGTAGCGTTTTGTGCATGTTTAATTTTATATTCTAAAACCCTTATATGTCTTGGGCATGTTTAAGAGTTTTAAAAGAATTGTTTCAGAACTGATTTTAAAGCCGAAACTGCACAACTCGTGTTTTTCCATTCAAATGGTCGCACACACCTTGCGTCTGACCGTCTAACGTATTTTAAGCAATTTCCTGCCATTGACGGTTTCCAAGAAAGTCAAACTATTTTCATTTAACTATCTTAGTTGGAGTTTCGGCTTAAAATCAATTTTTTTTTTTTTGGGTAAACCCGTCGAAGGTATGAAAGAAGAAAAGAATTACAGGAGGGGAAACCCCTCGGGGCTGGACGCCTTGGGCAGGCCCAAGGGCGCAGCACAAAAAACCTGAAAGTTTTTTAACTTTATACGAAATGGGTTAAACATGTTTATTGTGCTCATGGGTTTTTTTTCATTCATCATCAACATAATCTAAACATTCATGACATAAAGTACACAAATAATTTTTACATAGTTCAACCAACTGCCTATATTTATAGGACCAAATCTAGAAAAAACAAATCCATTATAACAAACATTTAATGTTTATTTACAAAGTTGAAGTTAAGTATAAATGATATAAAAACTCTCTATTTTCACAACACTCTTAACTCCACTTTTTGGATGATCCACGTGTTGTCACAGTTTGCTTGAATCCAAGACACCTTTTAGATAGTTTGAGCTCCACTTAAGCTTCAACATCGAAGACACTCTTCAACCTCCATAGCTTGAAGTCCCATCAATCTTTTCATCAAAGGAACCAAGTTTTAGCAATACTTAACAACAAAATGGTTAACCATGTATTTTAAAGCTTACCAACGCATAAGGAACCTGACCAAATATGAAATAAACTTCAAAGGATTTTTAGAAAACAATCAAAAGTATATTCAGGCCCAAAACGTAATGAAAGGTTAACGAAGAATATAAAAAAAAACTTGCTCAATAATGTACTAAACAATCAGCCAATAATTTTCTTACATATTTAGCTATTTTGGGAAAGTTTTCACCTACTTTCTTTGGATTACTTTTGAAAAGCTAAACGAATTTCAAGTACACATTCTGAGTAATTGACATTTGTACATAGACCACATATACATATCTTAGGTTTGAAAAAATATCAAAGCTACAAATGAAAATATGACATTTGTATGAAAGTCTGACTGGATGATTATCTGCATACTAGACTCTAATGTGCCTACATGATTTACAATAAAAACAGACTAACTGAGAGTGTGCACATCAGCACAGAGTGTCATGACAATAGAAAGCTACAAAAGCGATTGTGCTTAAACTAGGTGATGTGCTGACATCAGAATAGAGTGTGCTCGGACAAAAATTCATAAGATGAAACAAATACTTGCAAAACCTACACAAAAATCTCTACAATCAAATGAGGGCCTAAACAAAAAGAGGGCCCAGCAAGCAAACTATACACAAAAGGGGATTGTGATAACACACACACACACACACACACATAAAAAAAATAATAATAAAATAAAAAAAAGCAGCTCGCCTACATCAGATAAAACTATAACAGCATCCTACATCCCACGCTACTCCACTGTCCAGTAGACTTAGCAGCCAGCACAAAAGGAGAAGCGGTGAGGCCACTGACCTAATTAACAACATCCACAAAATCAACCCAAATGCTCCCTTCAACCTCAATGACATCAATCATAAAGCATAAGCAATCACTTAAATTAATTGATGGCAGTAGGTAATGAAATGATTACTCCTCATAAAAGACTAATTCGTAAGGCGATTTCTTTGAAAGGACATCAGGTTACTCCCAGCCCAACGCATCAAAGCCAAAGCAACCACAACTATACACAGACCGCACAAAAAGCCCTTCTCCAAGATATAGGTCCTAACAACCCATGAGAAAAGAATCACCTGTTGTTATGCCTGTCACCCTTAATTAATTCATTCCATGGGGAGATGCCAATCACAAACAGCACTACGGACTCTCGAAAGTATCCTTGAAGCTAAGGGTGTGGAGTCGCCAACAATAATGATCACCAAGTTATCATTGCTTCTATGATTGTTTTTTAAGAGCCGAAAGTTCCTCTCTTGCCATATGAAGTAGACAGCTGCACTAAGAAGCAACTTACCACCGAATGAATTTTCATTCCTTTTTAAGTTTACAGCACACCAGCTTATAATTTCAGACCAGCAGTTGGACGGGGGCCAGAAACGCCCTTTAGACTGAATGGCATGCCACTCTCTTTGGGTACAGGAGCACTCAAAAAATAGGTGTTCATGAGAGTCCGTAACTCCACTACAAAACTTATAGAGGAGGTCACTAGGATTTCTCCAGTTCCTCATTTTATCGTGGGTTAGCAATTTATTTTTGATCGCTAACCAAGTAATGAAAGAGTGTTGAGGTATACAGAAATTATTCCCAATAAGCTCACTCTAAGAGAGTGGGGGGATTAGATTCTGATAGATCAATCCACACTTGCTTGGTGGAAAACTTTACCTTTTTACTTTCCTTGTTTTCCCAGAAAACTAAGTCCTTTACTCCGGCTGTGGGAACCGGGAGATTGCAATCAGTCAAGGAAGGAAAAGATTCACTCAAAATGCTCGGCCAAATCCATTGGTTGTTTCTGAAAACATCTCTAAGCCAAGCATTGTACCCCAACCTGGTGTCATAAAAAATTCTTCAAGACAATCAGGTTCAAGGGACCTTGGGGATGCCAGTTGTCGTACCACACGAAGGCATTCTGATCATCCCCAGGAAGGCATTCGATATTTTGAAAAACCTTTTCGTGACTTATTGGATTGACTCGGCTCCCACATCAAAATCTTTTTCAAATTTACCCTTGGTTCCTTTGATTGACATTAGCCATGCAAGTCTACAATGAGATCTTTTTTGAGCCAACCTCTGCAGGAAGATCGTGGGCTGACTCTCCAAACTAATCAGAATCCGTGGTAGGGAATTCAATAGAGAAGACAATAATGAATGTGTCATTCATGAAGCAAGCACGTCCAACAATGAATCTGACAGGAAGATAAATTTTTGTTTAAATTCAAGTCATTTGTAATTTAATTAGTTTGTTGTATTTTATTTACTATTTTTGTATCCCAAAACACCCCTAACACACTAATTGGAAAATTCACGTTAACGGAGGGAAAATTCGTGCTAATTGAGGGAAAATTTGTGTTAATACAGGGAAAAATCACGCTGATCCTAACCCAAGGAAAAATTACGCTAGGTGGAAATGTGGTTTTTTTGTTTTTTCTAAAGTGTTGAGAGGCAAGTGGTAAGGGTAGTTTGGTATTAAAATGAATAAGTTGGTTATAAAATTAAAGGTATAAAGTGGGGAAAGTTGGTTAATTTTGTATAACACCTCCAAATCTTAGCTAAAATTAATTGTTAATAAGATTGCGTTAATTAATACAATGTTTGGTATTAAAAGTATTATTTAATGTAGAGTAGATAAAGTGGTGAAAAAAAAAACCCCCTTTCATTTGAGGTTGTTGTAGGTTCTCCATTGATCACTTATGAGTCAATTATATAAACAATCAGTTTTTAAATAAGTATTGACATAAGCATGAATTTGATTATCTGTTTGTTTTTTTTATCTTTTAATATCTAATTATAAGTAGTGACTCATTTGTTTATATATATATAAACATCTTAAAATTGGTATTTTGACACATTTGTCATTATCAAATATAATATAATTTTATATTTTACACATCTTAAACAATTTTAAATTATCAATTTTTTTAATATAAAAAAAAAACAAATGTATTTAAATTATAAATAATTATGTTAGTATATTGTTTAATGTAATATGTAAAATAAGAAGAAAAAAAATTAAAATAAGACCAAAGATACGTAATACACAAGGGTTTTGTTAAAATTGGAATTTAAATTTAATAAGAGTATTGTTGACAAAAGAAAATTATTATTGATTAAGATGTTTTTGTATTCAAATGATTTTTTTTACTTATATAAAATAAACAAACAAACCTAAAACATCTTAATCTACTAAGATTTCTTACATTCAGACTTAAAAAAAAAAAAAAAAAATTAGCCCTCAGTTTTTTTTAATTAAATATTAATAATAATTTTTTTAAATACAAACCTTTAAAATATAAAAACCAACCGATTGAGTCATCGGCTAATTGTTGCAGACAACGCGTCCAACAACATAGTTGCACCATCTATAAGATGTTTGGCCAATTGACCTAATGGCCTCATTAGGGAGGCCAACAGCTAAGGTGATACACCCACATCAAGCCAGAAAATATTTGGCTAGGGATGGGCATAATCCCCGCCATGTCGAGGACCTAGCCCGGCCTGACCCAAATAGGGCGGAATTTCCCAGAATTGTTTGAGGTTTGGTTTGGGCTTGGGCTGAAAATCAATCCATGAATTTGGGGACGGGATTGGTCTCGCCTTGCCTCGCCTCGCCTTACCCTACTTCAGCCTCGAATTGTCCTCACCCCGACTTTCCCAACCTGGCCCATATATAATAATAATAATAATAATTATTATTATTATTATTATTAATTATTATTATTATTATTATTATTATTATTATAGTAAGGTTTAATTTTAACCATTTAATCCTATATTAATTTGAATAGTTGAAAATTAATCAATGAAACCATAAATTATACAAGAACAAATTATAATTGTGTAAGAATTTTATGAAACCATATACAAATGGATAATAAATAATAATAGATTAAATATAATAAATCATTATAAATATTTGTAACACATAATTAATATGTTATATATGTATAATGTATCATTTGATATACATAATATATATGTTATATATGCATAATATATCATTTGATATACATAATATATATATGTATAATGTATAATGTATATGTATTATTTTGTACATCATAAATTTAATTTCTTTTTTGATGATATATATTATAATTTAAAGAAAATGATAAGATAGGCTCAAAGATGCAAAACCCCCAAATAGGGATTTCGGAGATTCCCTGAATTCCCCCTATTTGGGGATCAGGCCTGTAGTCTCTCACTAGGCAAATATTCACTAAGTATTCTATAGAGAGAATCTAGAGAATTGCTAGTTTAAAAAGGGTGTTCGTTTAAAATTTCTATCCTTAATCCAATTATAAAATACTATTACACAATGACTATTTCTCACATATATAAAACTAATAAGAATCATTTTCTAATGAACCAAAGAGCATGAAGATGTTCTCTAAATATTATTACTACCAAAAATACATACATAAATTCACATTAATTCCTTCACTGAGACAGAGTGTATAATCCTCTCGCCAGCTTGACATCTCCCGACTGTTACAATCTAATACCTACAAAAGTAAAGAAAGTAACGGGATGAGCTATAAATGCTTAGTAAGTAAATCAAATCTAACTATGCTCTTACTCTGCTATCCCCGTTTTCGCTGTACTATTTCTAAATTTCTACTTGCTCTCTCTTTATTCTCAGGCGTACTACTTAGCAATCTTCTATTTTTCTTAAATCTTTTTAAATCTTTCTAGTGTTGTGCTATTCTTTATTATTTTATTTCTCTTCTCTACTAAATTATAACTTTTTGTTTCTTTCTCTACTAAATTATAACTTTTTGTTTCTTTCTCTACTCAACAAATCTCTAAGTTTCCGTGCTATTTGTCATGTTTCTAATTTCTGCTCTACTCAACAAATCTCTAAGTTTCCGTGCTATTTGTCATGTTTCTAATTTCTGTTCTTTTCTAGTATATATCTAATTTATGTTCCTTTCTCGTATATCTCTAATTTCTTTTCTATTCTCTCTCGTAGGCTTCTATTTTATTTTCTTCTCTATTTTTATGGGCTTCTATTTTTTTTTACTTGGCTGGTCAGACAGGCAATAATAAAATAAACTCTTTAATCTATACATAAATGCATAAGATGCAATGCACATAAAATGTTTGATGCATATGCAAATGATCATGTTTGTATTCTTTTTGAAAATTCTTTTCTAATTCTTTCTGTTTTCTATTTCTTATTCTATTTTTCTTTCTTTTTTCTTTCTTTTTGTTTTCTGTTCTGGTTTGTCGATCGGACTAGGCTAAGGTATGGATTTGGAACCCTGGCCGTGTGAGCGTATTTTGAAATTCTTTCTGGGTACAGTCCTTATCCACATGCACTTTTATCAGACTGTACAAATTCTTTTTTTCTATTCTGATGCCACTCACTGATGGCGGCGTGCATGTGAGAAACTTTTGTATCTCTGTTGCCACTAACTAACACAACAAATGCTCATAGGTTCCTTATTGCAATAGCCTTCTGAAAATATGCTCTGTAAATCTGCAAAATAACTAGCTAGACATTTTCCAATAATTTTAAAATTTCTTAATTATATGCTATGCTATGTCATGTATTTATATGCTGTCTATGCATGATCCCAAAATACGTGTCTAAATCTAGCATGTATTCTATTAATTCTAAGGCTTTTATTTCTATATTTTTTTTGGAAAGCACAAAGTTCTATTCTAATAACTCGCTTAGCTTAAACATTTTCTATTTTATTCTTTATTTCTGAATTCTATGCATCGTGTATACGTACGCGATTCTATAATTTCTACATAATTCTGTAATTCTTCAATTCTATCATGCTATGTAAAATGTACATGTACACAATTACATTAATTATCTCTTACAAATTCTACTCTCTAATATTTGCTAATGTAACAAACATGTCTTGTACAACTTTCTAAATACAAATATTAATGCCATAAATTTACATTCTCTGACATGACCATCAACTTCAATTGTTATACATGCCCTTCTTTCTTCTTTTCTTTTGGCTACATTCTATATATTAATCTATATTTCCATATTAATCATTGTAAATTCAATTTAGCATATGGCACAACATATATAATTTGGCTAAATTATAATTTCCTTTTTTAGCATTCTTAACTAAACTTTTGGCCAATACAAAATATTCTCAAGATCTTTTAGCAAATTCTATGGCTTGTAATATATAATAAGACTTGAAAACTATACTGATACCAATCAATTTCTAAAATGGTCATGTATTTAATACATAAACTAACCTTCTATTTCTTTGATGTTTCTTTGATATTTATACTTGGGAAAGCTTTTCTATTCTTTATAAAATAAAATCACTTATTACATATTATTTATAACTAATCTCAAAACAAGAAACAACAATATACTCATTTGGCCAAGCCATTCTTTGAATGATCTTTCTAATTTTAAGCATATAAGTTTGACAATTTATGGTGGCATATTATAAGATTATAATATAATCACCCATCTTTTACTATCATCAATACTACACTACTGCAACAATTTAATATGCAATTCTTGCCATCATTTTTCTAAAGTCATAAGTTTTAAAACTCATAATTCAATGACTAAATACAATATGTCATTCTAACTAATGCTAAAAGTTCAAATAACTTGAACCATGCACTAAAGACCATTTATCTCATTGAACTAGCATGCCCAAGTGATATTCTAAATTTTGGCACAACAAATTGCACTCTTGAATACTAAAACTTACACTTGGTTAAGCCTAACATAACCTTTCAACTCAAATTCTTTCATTTCTCAAACAATTTCTTCAACAATATTTAACAACTCATGCATGCATTTCTCTTTGAATTTTCATCAAACAATTCACATGCACATGCAAATACTTGGTTGGCCACACTTTCCACATCTCTCCAAATCCACCAAAATTGGAGCAAAAACTCACCAAACTTAACTTCAAATCTGGCCGGATTCAACACTTCCAAATTACAACATCAACTCATCAAAATTTCATCCAAAGTTCAACCAAAACATCACATCTACATAGCTACTCATCTTGGCTGAATTTCTACACATTATTCTCCATCAAACAAGTATCTAAACAACCAATACTTCTTATCATACATCATGCACAAACACTCAAGAATTAACTTACACATATACTACTCAAATTAAAGCTTAGATTGGGTTTACTTACCTTGAATTTGTACAACACTAATGATTCAACATTCCTTTGCTAAAATTCTTTTCCTCTTGGACTTTTGGATGCTTTAGGATTAAAAATCTACAAAAATTTAAGCTAAACCCTATGATTTCTCTTTAAAATTTGATGAAAAAGCTTGGGAGAAAATGGATGAGAGGTGGCATGCTCAAGGGTGAGAATGGCTACGGTTTTGTCAATTGAAGCCTTATAACTAATAACATATATATACATTCCCATTTTGCCCTTGCATTTTTATGATAATTCCAATTATGTCATACATGCATTTACCAATATACCCTCACTTTCAATGGATTTAACACATGTTCTTGGTCATTTTCACTCGCCACTCTTTCATCTAGTTGTGAGTGAAAAAAATCATTTTACCTTTATTCTTTAATTTGTTTCTATTAGTTTTATGGAATTCATCTATAAAACTAGTTAAATATATTCACTAAGACTATAAAATAATCTCTACCATATTTCTGAATGTGGGTATTACAGGGCCTAATTCGAGGATTCCCCCAATTCCCTATCCATCCCTAGATTTGACCAATCTTTTATGGCCTATTGAGACATTTACCTCTCTACCAGCACCACTAGAGATCTACTTGATAGTGCCGACAATGGCAACGATCAAACAACAACCCCATCAACTAGTTATTTATTTAAAATTATTTATAAAAACATAGAATTTAATTAAATAGTCATTTTATAGAAAAAAAAAATTATGTTAATAGTTAGGGTATTTTTGTAATGAACATTCCATAAACAACTTTTGATTTTTAAAAGTCACCTTTACTTATTATAAAATATTTTTATAATACAGATTGTTTTCATAATCAACTTTTAGTATAATCATTTTTCACATGATTTTACTAGATGCTTTTTAGCTGGCAGCTTAAGGACTAAATGATTATTTTTTTAAATTACAAAGTCTCAAATTAAACCTTAATTATATGATTTTTACTTGGAAAGATTTGAAACTCCGATTGGGTTTTAGACTTATTTGGTCATATGTACTTGTAATCTTTGATTGGATTTTGGACGTATTTAGCTACATGATTGTACTTATAATCTTTGATTTGATTGTGAACTTATTTGTTTATATTATATGTTATTGATATAAAATTTCCATGAGACTGATAATGGCAGGACTAAAATGTCTTATTTAGTTATGTGATGGTTTTGAAATAGATTTTGATTGTTATACTAACCATATTTACATTTTAGTTTGTGTATGTTAATTATTTTTTCAATGAAGCAAATTGTAAATTAACCTTATAATTTAGTTACGTAGAACAAATTAGATAAATATGAAATATTTGTTTATTATACATTGTTATTTAACTTTGAAAAAAAAAAAAAAATCTATTTCATCACTTCCTACCAAAGAATAATTTCTAATCCTTACATGATGTCCCTATTTATTTATTTTTAATTACTATCATTTTTACCATGGAAACCACCCCAAAATATATATATGACTCAATTAATATTATTTCAAACTGAAAATAAATTTCTGATTCTACTCATACTTATTTAGATAGCTCTTTATTTCCTTGCTGCTTGTTAACGGTAATATTAATATAATTAAAATAATAAAAAATAAAATTCAATCACCAATCACTTTTTGATGTCAAAACAATCAAGAGATGACTAAACGTATGAAATAAGGATATGATAAATAACTACCAAATTGTATCAAGAATAGGATAGTGGATTGGATAAAAAAACCACTCAAGATTCTTAATATTTCATTCAATATAATAATAAAAAAACTATTTGTACAAAGACCTTTATTTATACTAGAATTAACTATAACTAGTTCGGAAAAAAATAAACCTAATAATTAAAACAAATCTTATTCTAATATGGAAAACGTCTAAAGCAAAAAATCTAATTTAATTAGAACTATTAAAATAAAATAAGAATTTAGGAATAAAAAAGTCTAAATAATAATTTTTTTTTCTAAAGTATTTTAATAATATATTTTCTGGTCACTTTTTATTGACTTGGAGCTAGCGCTGCCGTAATATATTCATTCTAAAGATTTTACATTTAAGTACAAATTTTCATGTTTAAGTAACATGGGAAGTCTATCTTTAATTTGAATAGTAATTTTGACTTAATGGTAAACCTTTTAATTATTCCAACCACAAATAAGGCATGGGCATTTGCAGTTTACAAGATTTCATAAATTTCACAAGCCTTACCTTAAATTGCTGTATGTCTGTAATTTCTTTTTAAACGTATCTCTCTCTTTTTGGCATAAAACATACTCCTTTAAGTTAATTTTTCAAATTAAGCGTGAAGAATATCAAGTACCCATATACCTTTAAGGACTCCTAAAACCAGCTTGTACATATCTGTCTTTCTCTAATGAAAAATCACTCTCATCTGTTGTTATTCTTCTCTTTTAAAATGCCCAACTAAGGCTTAATTTGATTTTTATTTCTCTTTCATTTTCTTTTTTGTGTGATAATCTCTTCATTGATCCTACTAAGAGTACATTTTTCTGGGAGCCAGAGAGACTGTTAAGGGCAAATGGAGAAACAGATCGTCGAAAAGGGCCAAAACTGACTTTGTTTAGTATATCCTTTTTTCACTTTTTTTTTTTTCTGCTTGGTGTTGTTTTGCATCGATTATTTGGTTGTAATTGGTGCAAAAAATGGCTATACAAATTTAGTTAACAACTTTGCTAATGGCACGAGTACTCAATTAGCTACTGGCAGTGTCAATAAATTTGTTAACAATGAAATGAATCATGCTCCAGAGAATAATGAAGGGAGAATGAAAAATACATATATATCATCATGTAGCGGATTCATGCTTAGGTCAATACATTTATATACATGATCTTCCAAGCCGATTCAACAATGAAATTCTCAAGAATTGTCGATCACTTAACAACTGGTCCGATATGTGCCCGTCTATGAAGAACTCAGGTCTTGGTCCTCGAATGAAGAATCTTAAAGAATTTTTGCTAGCAATAGTTGGTTTTCGACGAATCAATTCTCATTAGAAGTAATATTTCATAATAGGATGAAGCAGTATAAGTGCTTAACGAGTAATTCATCGTTAGCACCCGCCATTTATGTACCTTTCTATGCTGGTCTTAACGTCGGTCGCCACCTTTGGGGTTTCAACACTTCTGTGAGAGATTCTTCGGCTTTTGATATGGTGAAGTGGCTTAAAGCGAAACCTGAATGGAAGCGAATGTGGGGGTAGAGATCATTTCTTTGTTGCCGGTAGAATTGCTTGGGATTTTCGAAGACGAAGAGAGATCGATTCTGATTGGGGTAACAAGCTTATGTCTTTGCCTGAATCTATGAACATGACAATGTTGACAATTGAATCAAGTTCATGGAGCAATGAATTTGCTATCCCATACCCCACATATTTTCATCCTTCTAGTGAAAGTGAAGTGCTCCAATGGCAAAACAATACAAGAAATCGTAGAGGGAACTATTTGTTCTCTTTTGTTGGCGCGTCACGGCCTACAATTAAAGATTCAATTAGAAGTGGGATCATTAGTCAATGTTTAGCCTCAAGGAGGTTTTGCAAGTTTCTTGATTGTTCTTCTGATAAAAAAGTAGGCGACAATCCAGTTGAAGTGATGAAGGTATTTCAAGACTCAGTATTTTGCTTACAGCCACCCGGAGATTCATACACGAGGCGATCATTGTTCGATTCAATTCTAGCGGGATGCATTCCAGTTTTCTTTCATCCAGCTTCTGCTTATGATTAATATCTATGGTATTTTCCCAAGAACTACACAAAATATTCTGTGTTTATACCAATGAACATAAAAGATAGGAAAGTTGGTATTAACGATACTTTGGTTGGAATTACAGAAGAAGAAATTTCAAGCATGAGAAATGAGGTAATGGGACTAATTCCAAAATTAGTGTATGGAGATCCGAGGGGGAATATGAAGGAGGAGGTTGAAGATGCATTTTCCATTGCAGTTAGAGGAATTCCTAAGAGGGTAGAGAAAGTTAGGAAAAAATTGAAAGATGGGAAAGATCCAAGCATTGGATTTGCAGAAGAGAACAGTTGGACATTTGAAGAGCATGATTTAGTTCGATTTTTTAAGAATAAATAGGAAATTCATGAAGTAAAATTATTATTCATAGTGCATTAATTTGCAATGCATTTGCAATTTGCTTAATTTTACCGTCCGAATCTTACAAACATGTGTTACTGTAAGAGTATGTGAAATATATATTAACCCATATTCTGTTAAGATCCTATAACTTAATTTTTTTTATTCTTTGTGAACCATTCATCTTTTTTGATTCAATGGTAATAAGTGAAAGGTCTAAATTAGTTACATTTAATATTAGTTCAACATCACTATCACCGTTAGATTGAAAAAGATGAACAGTTCACCAGATAAAAAATTTAAATCACATATTCATATATATTGCTTTTATAATCTTCTTAGAAAGTATATGTCCAGCATATATATCTTTAATTGACTTTTTTTTTAATATAAACTCAGCACTTAAAGGAGATTTCAAAATCATTTCTCCAACATGTTTCTCTCCCTCTTTAATTCATTTGGAAATTAAAACCAAAAGTTAGTATAGCACTTCTAACTTTTAATTAGGCATGGCAATGTTCCCCGGGATTTCGGGGACCCGTCCCGCCCCACCCCCTATGGGGCGGGGAAGCCCCGGTTTTTTTGGGGATAGGGGTGGGGGTGGGGGTGGGGGTGTTTTAATCCTCGTCCTGGGGATGGGGCGGGGGTGGGTGATGCCTTTCCCCCGGTCCGCCCCGTATATAATATATAAAATTAAAAAAATGTATATATATATATATATTTACTTTTCACTAATATCCCTATATTTCACCTAATTACACAATTATCCTACCTATATAAACCCATATTTTCCTAATTTCCCTCACCCTAAACAATTGAACAAGAACAAACCCTGACCCATATTTATGTATAATTAATTATGTTTAAACGATTAATTTAAGTGTTTGTCATGTGGAATGAGAATTAATTATTGTGTTTGATAATACTCAAATTAATTTATGTTTATATAAAATTAACAGGGCGGGGAAGGGGAATTCCTGTCATCCCCGTAACGGGAATGGGGTAGCGGTGGGGAATGATTTTGAGGGTGAGAATGGATACGGTGAATGAGATCCCCGCCCCGCCCCATTGCCATGCCTACTTTTAATTCTAAAATCTGGGATTGTATTCCCTCGCTGAGGATGATGATTCATAAGATTTATTCTTATCTCATAGAATGACACATTTTGGTTTGATTTATTTTATATAATTAATTGAGTTGGTTAGGTACGACAAATCTTTATAATTCTTGACGCGTCTTTCATTGACGATATCATCAATGACCGTAATGTGACCCCAAAGCATGTAAATCTTAAACTTATTGCATTTTACGTGCCTTTGAAATAACTCCATTTCATAATCATCCTCGTTAAATATATGCCAAATTTACAATCCCATTAAGCTCAAAAACTCATATTCTTACAAATGAACCCCCCAGATGTTGCCTCTTCCAAACCTCCCACCAATTCAACCTCTATTGAATCCGTTGAATTATCCATCACAAAACTAATCAAAAATTGCCACAGAAAGCTTGAATGGCAAAACATCTTTAATCCTAACAAAGCGCCATGGAGAAGCCGCCTAGTCGATTTTTTAGAATCAATCATTGCTCGCGTACTCACAATCATACTGCTTATTGTCGATCTCATTGTCACTATTCTTCAACTTTCTTCTTCATTATTGTCGTGGACACCTAAAAAAAAGTACCATTTAGAACATGTTTGGTACCATTGGGTAGAGATTGGTATATTAATTCTACTTTCGGTTAAAATAGTTGGTTTAGCAATAGGACTAGGCAGCTCATTCTTTAGACGTCCGGGCTATGTGATTGATGGAGTTGTTGTAATTGGAGCAATAATTTTGGAAATATTTTTGAAGGAAAAAGGAGGTGGGTTGATTGTAGTGGTGAGTTTGTGGCGAGTTCTGAGATTGGTAGAGAGTGCATTTGAGTTGAGTGACGAGGCAATTGAGGCACAAATTGAAGGTATTTTGTGCCAATTTGAAGCTCTTAAAGATGAGAATATCAAACTTAAAGAGAAGATCGGTGAGAAAGATTAAGATGATAGAAGAGCTCCGAGAAGAACTGGATCAGTTTAGATGTATTTGTCTGCGTTCGTTACAGTAAGCATATGTATATATATTAGGTAGTTTAATTATTCTATATTTAATTTTTTTAAATAATTTTTATTAATTGGACTTAAAAGAAGAAAACTTGTTCGCGTTGCAGGCTGTTTTAACCATTATATTATTTCTTGAGTAATAGTAGTAAATCCGTAAACTTCATTTATTTATTAATTATTCAAATCAACAAGGGCATGAATATTGAAATTCAATATATATATATTTTTCTGGATCCGGAAAAATTTGGGTTTTATGTAATTTTAATGCTGTAATAATTGCAGGAAAAAATAAACTAAGAAGGACTAAAAAGTAAATGAGCAGGATAAAGAGACTTAAGAGTAATAGATCTTATTAACTCTTTTCAAGTGTTGTGTCCAAATTTGAAACGGGCTGAATTTATATCAATTCTTCACCGACCAACCTCCCATAAGGACCAATTACACAAAAGCTAATCATAGTACATGTGTTTTCAAGTGACGTTGCATGAGCCATATGCCAAATTGGTGGAAGTGCACTTACAACACGCCCCATTGGACATCCACCATTTATAGGTAATTGCATTTACCTTACTCAAAAAAAAAAAAAAAAAAAAAAAAAGCCATGGTCGGATAAAAACCCAAGTAAAGAAAATACAATTTTATAATGAAGCTGTAAAGTGGTGTTAGACGTGCTTCATACTGTCTTATTTAAAAACCTTTCTAGAAAAACCCAATTAGACAAAATCTGGTCAAGGAAAAAAGAGTACAGTGCACATATGTCCAGCACAATAGTCTTTTTCATACTCACCCTAATCGACGCTCCTTCTAGTCAACGCTCCCCCTCATAGTGGCAAAATTGACTTAGTTACTTATTAAGCTGCTGCATACCAATGCCATACAATAACTTTTCAAATGTTGATGTTAGTAAGATCTTAGTGAATAAATTTTCAAGATTATCGCTAGAGCGTATTTGTTTGACATCAATCTTTGACTTTGCTGGAGTTCATAAGTGTAAAAGAACTTAGATGAAATATGTTTAGTTTTGTCTCCTTTGATACATCCTCCTCTAACTTGAGTAATACATGTTGCACTGTCTTCATTTATAATTGTAGGAGTATTTGAGGTACATGATAACTTGCATGTATTTTCGATATGATGGATGACAAATAGTAACCATACGCATTCTCGGTTGGCTTCATGAAGTGCAAGAATCTCGAAACGATTAGAAGAAGTAGCAACCAATATTTGTTTTGTATAGCACCATGATTTTGAAGTGCTATTGTAAGCAAAAACATATCCTTCCCTACAAGCGGGCTTTGTGGGATCAGAAAGGTACTCAACATCTATATAGCCAACTAATTTAGAATCATTAACAAATTTTTTTGGATAAAATAATCCCAAGCCTTTCATTTTATTAAGGTAGCAAATTATATGTTTGGTCCCATTCTACTATCAGCCAGTTGGTTTAGAGCTAAATATTGCCAACAAATTTACCGAAAATGCTATGTTCGGTCTTGTACATTGTGCTAAATATAGTAGTGCACTTAATACCTTCAAATATGGTTCTTCAGGACCAAGTATCTTTTTGCCATCTTCTTTAGGATTGTAAAATCCTAATATGGCAAATGCTCCTATAGGAAAGGGGGGGTTGGGGGAATAGGAGATAAAAAAAAATGCGGAATAACAAAACCTCCAACTACCTAAATGCAATGAACAATAAATGACTTCAATGATAAGTAATAAATGAACAACAAGTAAACAGTAACTAATAAGTGAGTAGAGAGAAGAGAAATGCTCAGAGAGTTTATAGTTGTTCGGAGCTTTGATCACAAACCTCTTACATCCACTTCTTCAAGGCAACCTCCTTGAAGTTCCACTAGAATCGGATTTCACCAATACAATAGTTTTCACAGGATTTCGCCTCTAGATTTACAAGACTTCACCCAAATATATGCGATAAAAATTTTTGTGAATGCTTGCCTCTAAGCTAGGCTAATACACAACGGTTTCAAAGTTCCTCTTTAAAGATATTAGTTTAGTACAAATGAGAGATTGATTTTGATCAAGAGTGAGCTCTAGGGTTTGCAAGATTGAATGTTGGCTAATGCATTGTTCTCTCTCCCTCTCTCTCTCTCTTGTGCAATAAATCGCCCTTTTTAAAGTCTTCACTACCCCTTATTAAATTAGAGTCATTGTATTTAATGCACTTCTGTAAAGCTGCAGAACCCAAAGGAACAGGCGTTCCTGACACCAACGGTCACTCTTCTTTGAAATGTAGGGTTTGGAATGATCATTCTCTTACAAGGAATGGTCATTCTCCTATCGCAAATGGGCATTCCATCTTGGATCTCTTGATGTCCATAAATTCTAGAACCTTGAACGACTTCTTTGAATAGTTTCGTTCCTTCCTAGAATGGCTTGAAGAATTCTGGGAATGGGCGTTCATCGAGGTCGTTCTTGTTTGACTTGAAGTTTCCACAACCTTGACTTGAGCTCGAAAATTCTAAGTCCAAAATCTTGACTCTAGCTTGGAACGGGCATTCTTCTTATGGAACGGGCGTTCCTCTTCAGATTGCAAAACGTGTCAAGGTTCTAGAGTTATGAATGAGGTGATTGAACAACATTGTTCATGTGGAACGGGCTGGATGAATGGTCGTTCTTCTCTGTCGTTCCTTCTTAGATCGCAAAGGAAGTCCAGCTAGTAGATGTGTGTTAGCCTTTTTGGATAAGATCTTGAGACGTTTGGAACGGCTTGTTGGAACGATCGTTCAATTTGGTCATTCCTTTTTAGACTTAAGTTTCAGCTTGAATGAATGTTTGATTCATTTTGGACAAAACTATGAACGAGGATGAGGAACGATGTCATTCCAACACTACAAGAAATATATTATATTGTAACAAAATTAATTTTGTCAAATGTTATTTTGTCACGAGTAATATAGTTATTACGACAAAATAAAGAAACTTCACATTAAGTATGACAAAGAGAATATACAGAGACTAAAAAAAATATTGTCATAATATTTTATCACAATAAAGAAACACATAATAAATGTAGTGAAGAAAAACTTTTTTATCATAATATTTCATCACAAATTTTTGGTGCCTAGGTAAATTGTTTATTGTGACAAACATATTTTGTCATAAAACATTTTAGTCACTATATTTAGTTATACATACTATAACTACAAATTATTTTATCACAGAAAGAATTTATTTATTATTAATTTTTTTTCATAATATATGCTGAAATAGAGGTATTAATGATAAAATGTTTGAGTCAAAATTTAAGCGTCGAGATATATTGTTTATCGTGACAAACATATTTGTCATCAAAAACTTTAGTCACTATATTTAATAATACATGCTATAATTACAAACTCATTTGTCACAAAAGAATATTTATCATTACAAAAAAAAAAAAAAAATTGTCATTTATAAATGTTATAATGGAGGTATTGGTGACAAAATATTTGAGCTAGATTGAACATGATATTTTGTGACAAAAATTTGCTAAAAAAACATATAATATGGTCTCCTTTAATTTTTATTTTTAAAAACTCGAAAAAGCCAAAAAATTGTAAAAAATACAAAATCATTAATAATTTTATAAATGTAAATATTATGTACCATTTTTGGCTTTAATGATAACATAATACAAATCAAATTTAATCTAAATACAAATATTTACATTTTCGGCTTTAATGTTATAGACTTAATATTTGGATTACATGTTAAATATTAATTTTTGTTTTACACGTTCACATCAAAGATGAAATTATAAAAATAAATCGATTCAGTCATGGTTACAAAAAGGGAAAAAGGGAAAAATTGAATTGGGCGAAAAAGGGAGAAAGGGAATTTCCTTATGAACTCTCCTTTGATTCTCCTAATTTTCTTTGGTGTTACAACGAAAAAGAGAAAATTTGGATTGAGCGAAGAAGGGAAAAATTGAATCGGGTGAAGTGAGCCGTCTTTGATCTCTTTTATTTTTTGTAAAATTGAATTGGAACTACCAAATCCTAAAAGAGGAAAAATAAAACGCAAGAAGGGGAAGAAGTAGGGAGAAATGACAAACATACTCTAAAACACAATTGTTTCCCTCACACTTTAGTTGTGAGTTTGTATTTTTAGATAGATAATATATATAGAGAGAGTAAGGAAAAAAACAAATGAGTAGGTTTGCATAAGTGGTTAAAGGGAAGAGTTGAGAGAAGAGTGCATAGGTTCGAATCTTGCAGTATCTATTTTTTTAAAAACTGGTTTTTTCGTTGGTCTTTTTATTTATTTATTTATTTATTTCATTAATGTTTAGCAGCTCTACCAATGATCTTTGCACTAATGTTTTAAAAACCGACCCGAGGCAAAACCTGGCAAGCTGGCTGGGTCCCGGTCGACCGGTTAAACCGGGTCAACCATGACGTCAGCATAGTGACATCAAGGAAAAAAAAGATTTCAAAATTTAAGTTCCTGCGAGAAATTTATTAACAAAACATAAAGTAACATCAATATAATCCATGTTACAACTAATTAGGGTTCAAAATAACAAAATTCATAAAGAAATCACATAATAATTAATAGTTTAATACACATTTTAGCAAAACATGGTCTTCTTCACACAATGATCTTCATTCTTCAATCCATCCTCAATTCACCATATGTCAGGTCACATATCATTATATCATTATCAACATCATCTACAAAAAAATTCATCAAAAAATGAAAACCATAAGTTAAAACTTCTCATTTTAAAATTTAAACTAATTGAATTTAAACTAACTACCAAATTCAAATTGCTTTTTAACACACCAGCCAAGCAAAACCGAAAACCCAGAAAACCTTAGCCCACACCACAAGGGACTGTAGCAACCAAAAACACACCGGCCAAGCAAATATCTCGCACGAAAGAGGGGACCGCAGCAGCCATAGATCCCATAAGCAGAAGAAGTTAAAACAAATTAGTTTGTTTGCTTATTATTTGCTTTTACCTTAAGGCCCATTCTAAAGCACATTCTAAAGCACATTCTAAAGCATTATGATACAGGCTTATAGCAGAACTTTTTATAAACCACGACATTAGTTGCCAAAAGAGACATCCAGATAAACATAACCATAATCAACAATCAACGCCTCCATTCATTTACTTCGAACCAAAAACACAAACCCCATTCAAGTTCTCAAAAGAAAGGAAGAGATCGACAAACCAAAGAAGATGAATTGGAGTTGACGACGAAGATGAGCTGCTACCGAGGATGAAAGCAAGCCTCCACCTTTGATGAAAGCAAGCCTCCACCTATGATGAAACAAGGCTGCCGAAGATGAGTTGCTGTCATTGAAGGAGGAAATCGATGAGAGATGAAATGCAGAAGTTAAAGAGAGATGTAAGCATTGAAAGGAAGAGACGACGGTACCTTGCGAAGATAAGCTTCAACTGATGACGAAGAGCAAGAGATCGACAATGAAGAGAGGAAATCAGGCAACTAGAGTCACGGTGGAAGATTTTCCAAGAAAAATGTCGAAGGGAAACAGTGTAAAATGGGTGAAAATCGCTGGAATTTGGGAGGAGAACGACGATGAAAAGACAAAATCGGGCAAATGGGAGTCACGATGGAAGATTTTCAGAGGAAAATGTTAAAGGGAAATGCTGAAAATTGGGTGAAAATGCTGCAATTTGGGTTTAGGGAATAAAAGTTTTTTTTTTTTTTAAAGTTGACTTGGTCTATTGAAAAAAACGGTTGGACTAGCAAGTCGATATAGTGCCTCCGGTCCAACCACGAGCTGAATTGGATGAATTAAAATCCCTAGTTCTTTGCATCAACCAGCCTAGGTCACCGGCTGAGTCCCAGTTGAACTAGTTAGACCGGCTGGTCCGGGCCGGGTTTTAAAACATTACTTTGCACACAATTTACTCTTAATTTGGAAAAAGAAAAGAAAAAAAAAGAACCCATTTTAGTATATTAGAATATATCCTAATCCAATAAAAATACAATGATAGTCCATGGGTTTAGGCTTTTTATATAGACCTATAAGTTATCATAATTCCTAATCCTAAAAGGATTCTAATGGCATAATATCTTAATTTTGTAATGAGTAATATTCCTAATCATATGTAGCAATACTTAATCCTAATACTACTTGAACTTCTAATAATAACTCTAGAATAATAAAACTTGACTAAATTAATTAATATCAGAAAAAGACCCTATAACCAGCATTTGATTAATAAATAACAAAATCTTTAGACCATAAAGGCGGTTGTCTCGTCCTCTTTGAAAAACTTCCATTCTTTTTTGTTGTCATGTACTAAAGTATATACAGTATATGATCATATGAAATTAGAAGATTGAGGTAAATTATACAATTCAAGCTACCCTTGAGGTGGGTGTTTGATATGTGGTTTAGTTAATACTCTATTTAATTTAATGTGTAATTTCTAATTTATTGTAGCAAGGACTCGATTGAGTGATTGATTTAAACTTCTAATTTTATAGGGTGAATGAGAATATATATGCATGTAAATGATGAATATGTATTAACTTGAAATTATAACAAAAAATCAATTACAATATTTACAGTTATGACAAATAATAATATATATTTTATATATTAATGATAGACATTTTTTTTTTATAAGCATAAGTAATTGATTAATTAAATATATATAAAAACCTGAAAAAAGCTCAATTGAAAAGTTTAGTTCAATAAATCTATAAAAATTATGAAGGGTCGAATAATATAAATTGTGTTGGATATGATGAATAATAATATATATTTTATATACTAAAGATAAACATTTTTATTTTTGTTAAAAATTAGTCTATTAAAAAAAATTAACTTTTTTAAACAAAAGAAAAAAATATATAAAATAAAAATTAATAAATCCAATTTTAATAATTAAGAAAAAAAATTAAATTTCAAATAAATAGAAAAAATTGCCCAACCCCTTTTTATCTATTTTCCCCACCACACGACCCCAAAATCTCCACCCCCCAATTTTCTTTAATGTCTGCTGCTCACATTCCCTCATCCCCACTGACTTCCCTCCAACAGCCCCAATTTTAATAATTTTTTTAATGTTTTCATGGATTTTTTCATTTTCAAGGTGAATTTGATGGTTGTTTGGGGTGCATTGGTTGCTTGTGTTGGGTTAATATAACGCGTAGTTTGGAGGTTTTTGTTTGTTGCAGTTATGGTTTAAGGGTGCATTGGTTGCCGAAATCGCACCATGCTATTCCAGGCCTGGTGCGAACTGGACGATGGTGGAGGCTAAGGCGACGACGGTGGGTAGAGAGGCAGAAGATGAAGGGGCGGCAGCGTAACGGCTTGTTACAACTGTTAACAGAATAGTCATCTGGCTAGGGATTGTCACCAGGGAGGCAGCGGCGTCGAATTTCGTTTGAAGGTTTGATTTTTAAGGTTATATACTAAATCTCTGGTGTTTTCAACTTAAAATTTTTTTCATTTGAGTTGGCATATTGCGTTTAAATTGATTATATGGCGCATTGTGTTGGTTATGTGGGAGAAATTAATGGAAGATGGAATTTATTGAGCAGTAATATATAATTGTGGAAATATAGAGACAAAATTTCAACATGTTTGTTGGTCTTTTTATTATGATTTACTGTAATCAAAATCATATTACTTGCTGAATCCATTGTTCTTGGATTCAACTTTCATTCAATATTATTTATTTGATGATAATTTGTTTGTGATACACATTAATTTTTTGTGTTTGACCATTATCCTTAATGGTTACGGTTTTGTGTAAACATGGTATGATATTAGCAATTACTAACCTGTGTCTCTACAAAGGAATTAGACCTTATCTAAATGAAACAGAGAGGGAAAAGGGCAAAATAGCTCTGGTGGAGCCAAAATCTAAGCTGCTTTTTATCATACACATACAAGGTACATTGCATTCTTTGGTGATTTTCCTAAAGTTTTTTGCTTTGTATTGTTTTGGGTTATGATATCTCACTCTCATTTTATTCAGGCAAAATGACATGCACCCCAAAACTAGGAAGATCTTGTACAAACTAAGATTGACGAAAATCTTTAGCTGTGTTTTTACCATGGCTAGTGAAGGCATATAAGAACAACTGCAGAAGGTGGAGCCATATGTCACTTATGGGTAAGAGACAAACATTACTTTCCATTATTTTGTGATATGATATGTTAGATGTTTAGCGTGAGGATCAAACTACAAGCATTTGGTGCATCTCATAAAACAGCATGACTTTTGTATGATATGCACTTGGTTGGATGATGAATGTTGAAATCTAGAATAATCTAGAATTGTAACTTCTTTGAGGATGTATCATTTTATCACTTCATATATTCTATTATCCCTTAATTAAGTAATAAGAAGATAAGTGTGTTCTGTTGAAGGATACAATTAAGTATAAGAAGATAAGTGTGTTCTGTTAAAGGATACAACTATGATCAAGTTCTACAGATATAATTAATTCTTGAGCATCTTGGTTTATGTTTTTGATGTGGGAGTACTGCTGGTGTTGATGAATTAGTAGCTTTTATTCCTTCAACCAAACTACTTATTCAGGAAATCATTTTGCTAGTTTATCATCTTTAGTTTCCCAATGCAAATAATTTGTAAGATGTTGCCCTGGTTTGAAGTAATGATTAACCCTTATGTGCCAAATACTCCTAGCTTTAAGTCAATGGAGATAGTTATAATGTTGGTTTTTCTTGAGTATTTTACTCAGTATTGACTAGTTCCAACCTCCATGGGCTCACCTGTAACACCCAATAGTAGCTACTTTGTATTACCTTACAGTTCCATTCTCTCTTCAGAATGTTACCACTTTATGCTTTTCCAAATTCTTTTAATGCTATAAACATTGTTTCTATTGTATTGACCATATTTTTCCCTTTTTTTGTTTTTGTTTTTTTAACTCTTCAGGTTTTGGATGCCGCCAAGTCTCTTCCTCCAAGGGAGTTGCTGCATTCTTGCTTACTTATTCGTGTGTGCTAGGTGAGTATTACTGTTTGGGCTGTAGATATTTCTATGTTGAAACCTTGGAGGCTTGGAAGAAGACTTTTCTCGCCATTGACCATAACCTTTTCTGGAGCTGTTTTCACTGGGGAATTATTTACAAATTGCAGGTTGCTGCTCCCTGCTTTTCTTCTTGTTTTGGTTGCGTATATAAGCAGGATTTTAGTAGTTGTTGTGCAGAATTTTTGGGTTCTTTGGGTGGATGGTTCTTTTGTGTATAGCATGTGCAGTTGGCTTTTGTATACCAAAGTCTGACATTGTTTTTGTGTTGCTGGTCATTTTGTAGAGTCCTCTTTGAGGCTTGCTTGGTGGCTTTTTTGGAATGTAAATCCATGCCACCTTTTTTTGTTTTTTTTTTTGGCTTGGTTGCTTGGGCTTGTCTAGGGAACTTGACTTTGTAGGGGTCTTCTTTTTGGGACTCATTCTTTTATTCTTTATATAATTACCTTTTACCAAAAAAATATGCAAGCAGGGTTATGCAAAGATAGAGAAACAAAGTATATTGAGACGACAAAAAATATTTGTCACGCCTATATTATTTTGACAATAAAAAATTTGTCATGTAAAAATATTTGTATTAAAAATTATTTGTCATGCTATTAAATTTTTTACAAAATTATTTCCATCACTATGCAATCTTTGACAAATAATATTATTATATAAACAAACATGTGACAAAATAAATGTTATCACAATAAAGTCAATGACAAATAAATTCCAGTCACTATTAAAATTATGAGAAAACAGTTTAGTCATTATTGTCATAATTTTGACAAAATCAATTTCTGTCATCATATATTATATTCTCACCATAAAGCTTATCATTTGGTCTTTAAATGTAAATCAATTGTGATAAAATATTACTTAGAGTGATAAAAATTGTCTTCTATTGTCACAAATAATTTATCACAATAAATTAGTTTACAATGACAAATTATTATTGTCACAATAAATAATTAAGCTATGGTGACCAAACACTTTTTCGTCACCATACACTTAAGAGTACAAGCTTAATGTGACCAACTTGGTGACTAATATAATTCCTGACATTAGTGAAATGGTCACAGTTTTGATATTTATAGTGACATTATTTTGTTGCGAAAAACCTAAATTCTTGTATTGCAAAATGGAACGGCTTGATTAGAGATTATTTACCAAAAAATCTGAATGGAACGATCATTCCATTTGGAAAATTTGCATTTTTGTTTTGGTTACGACTTTTGTCATACCTTTGCACATTGTTAGTTCATTAATCACTATTTTTTTATAAATCTTAGCACATAAAAACACATTAGGGCTCAACAATCTGCCCCTTTTAGATTGATGACAAAACTAAGCAAAATAGAGTTCCATAAAAGTTAAGAAAAATGCAAAACTCTCCCCCTTGCAATAAGCATATCCTTTCAACCAAAATGAACTAAAAATTGAGAGCAAAAGCTCCCCCTCACATTAAGCATTCCATACATAATAAGCACAAGCATAATTAACACATTTTATTATGTAAATCATCCTTAATCTTCCAGAACTCATCATACTATAAAAATATTATCATCACAACTCAATCTTCTCCCTCTTTTTGTCATAAAACAAAAAGAGATAAAATCATCACACTCAAACACATCATAAGGATTCACATAAAGCACAAGTATGATGAAAAGAAATGCATGTTAGAGTAGATGCCCTCTAGAGCCAATCAATTATTGTAGAATTGACTCTTTGTAATAATGTTCATTAATCAATAAAAGACATTTTATTCTATATCGCGTAAATCATTATTATTGCAATATGTATTGATATATGTCCTTAGAATGGTAGAACCGTGACGAGGGTATCAAGTGTTTCAAATCTTGGTAGTGAGAACCCTATGAGCACATATGGTGGCCATTCTAGAAACGTTCGTAGCCCCAGTATTATTCTAAAGTAAGGGCACAGATAATACGGTAAGGCTATCATAGTGTTGAACGACCCTGTTGAAAGGCAGTGACTGATCTCACTTGTCAAGTTTGTTTGGTGACAGCTTGGTGCAACACATGGGTGCTTGCTATAGGCGAATACACCATAGCAAGTTCACTAGACTGACCCACCAGAGGATTCCATATGGATGGTAACCCTAGTGTCTATGGAACAAATCCTCTAACGAATGGTAGTGCATGTGATCCTTAGACTTCAAATCACCAAAGCGTCTTGTGCACCGATTGGTGCAGTTTGACACTAGCCTAACGCAGTTCTTTTCAGAGTTGTCAATACGGTAGTGATTGGCTGCATCAAGGAGTGTATCAAGACTATGGTGGATAGACAGAGGATTCATCACTCTCGGGTACAGGAGATGTTGTCTCATGGCGCAATTCAGTAAATGGCAATGACACTAAAACCGTAGCCACAGTGGGATTGAGTTGTTGCTTTATCCAATTTATAATACAGGCCATTGGTCCAGTAACTGAATACATAATATCGAGAGTAACCGGAGGTTGACACTATTTTTATGTGTTCGTCTTGTCGAGATAACGTATGATGAAAGGATCGAATTTTACGGTAACCATATCGTTGACAGGTAGCTACTTTGTTGAATCTGAATCTATCGAGTGGCCATGATGCCTTGCTAGGGGCCAATCTTGGTCTGTGTATAGTGAGACAATTAATTGGTGTTAATCGCGATACTATACACTAGCGGTATGATGAGGAGCCTATGGGTCACACACATAGAAGATAATTTAAGAGCTAGGAAGTTAGAAGGGCGTTTTGTTTTTTTTAGCGAAAGATTATTTTGGTAATTTCACAGTACAATTAAATTTGCTGAGGTCGTAGCCTTTATTTAATTTGTCAGAAAAATTAAATAAGTGAAATTACGTTTAAATATGTGTTCGCATAAATTTAAATAAATTATCATTATTGTTAAATGTTAATATATATATTAATTGATTTTTAATTGAGATAATGATGAATTAAAATAAATATCTAATTGGGAGTTTTTGAAAACAATGGGTGTTTGGGTTGGAGCCCAAGCCTATTTCATATGGGAATAGGGCAATTAAACTTGATTATTTAAACAAAAGTTTAATTGAGAAACAAGTTAAGAAATTCATTTCATTCATTCATTGAAAGAAAGAAAACACACAGCATTTTTTCACTCTCACACGCCAGTTTTGGGTTTTGATTGAAAACCAAAATATTCTTCATTCTTCTTCTTTGTTTCTTAAGACTAAAGAGGATGTAGCAAATCCCTCTTTAGTTCCTTTTGATTATCTTCGTGTAGACTACGTCAGTAGCAAAAATACGTTCAGAGACAACTCGGAGGAGCCTCCAAACGTGCGTATGATTTCTTAAACCTTCGCGTATGATTTCTTAAACCTTGAACTGATCTTGGTTCTAAAGAACGATCCATGTTGTTTATGTTTTTGTTTTCCGCTACGTAAATGGGTCGTTTACTAACAGTGGTATCAGAGCCTCGGGTATTAAATTTTTACAGTTTATTGTATGAACTATAACATGTATTTGGTTGACAACATGTTATTTTTGAAAAATCTGCAAAATCTGAAGAATCTACTTATGGATGAATGATTCAAATGATAAATTTGTTTAATAATGTGTTGATGGATGTTATATTAGTTGGTTGATGTCCTGGTTGAACGTGTGTTCGTTCGATTTGATTTGGATTCGTGTTATTACACAAAAACTACAAAAAAAGGCAAATTGTTCATATTGGGGATTTCCAGATTTCGCGGCGACGTGGCTATTGCCCCAATTTTGTGTTTTTTATGAAGGGACCAAACTGCAGTTTTAATAACCTATAAAGCCAATGATCATTTTGCACATTTAAGAGGGTAATTAATAAAGAACCCACCCGATTCAAAAATTGATTATTTTTGAAATGTATGCTATGTACTTGTTTGTATATTACATGGTACCCGGTACATTAGCCTTAGACCTATGGTGAATGTTTTAAAATATTTTTGGGTATGTATGGTTGTATAATTTCTAAAATAGGGCCTACGTGTCCTGTCTTTCTCCTTTTCTCAATATACATTCTCTTCTCATCTTATTCCCCTCGAATGTAAATCGAGGTTTCTAAATTTATTGATGTAAAGAATTTTGTATAATTATTCTTATTGTAAATTTAGAATGATGTATTTATAATGTACTTAAAGACGTAGCAAAGGACGAGGCAACCATACTTGAAGACTCAAGATATTTATTACAGGACCCCTAGGTGACCCACCGATTCCTTTAGGCTTGAAGGAAATTGGTTTTAGTTGGGCCATGTACTGGCACGTTTTAATATTGTGTTTAGAATGCATGCTAAGGTTGAATGTTGAATAACATGTCAAACAATGTCATTCTAACAAAGATAATAATCTGGTGAGACATTAAATAACAAACCCTCAATTAAAGGATATTAAGTCACATGAGCCTTCCATCACCATGGTTTTAATCAAACAACTATTTGTCGAAACCTTGTTTGCCAAAGCGAAGGGTACACTTTTACCAGAGGAAGGTTAAAATGCATTAGAGTTTTCCTTAATGGTGATGGGTCGACTTAAAATGACGGTTTTGCTTGTTCGCTAAAGCGAAGGTTGATAAACACGTCATAGGCATAGTAGACCGGTACACATATTGTGTGTACGTGGTGGCATGTAATGTCCACTCTACTAATACTGAGAATCACACTTGAGGACAATGGTTGGAGCCATTGGATTGTGTGATTGGCTTGTTGGCTTTTTCACATTTGAGGTTGATAGTAGGAGCTATCAACTGGTGTGGATTAAGTTTGTTGGCCTACCTAATCAACTCATTTTGGCTTGTTCGCCAAAGCGAAGGTTTGAAATGGGTCAGATGGGATCTCAGTCCACTAGGAAAGTCAACGAGCTTTCCCGCGTTAATAGTGAGGGCTATTGACTTGAGTAAAATAGTGGGAGCATCATTTAATAAAAGACCATATTAAATAATAATGAACTTTATAATGACTTTATTTTTCTACAATTGTAGATTCACCAAAATGAGCATTATGAACCTGCGACCGATAATCGAGAAAGAAAACAGGTTGGATGGATCCAATTTCTCAGACTAGTATCATAATCTTTGGATTATACTCAAGTCAGAAAAGAAATTGCATATCCTTGAAAAGCCATACTTGGTTGAGCCTGAGCCTGAGCCTGAGCCTGAGCCTGAGCCTGAGCCTGATCCTAATGCCACTCAAGAAGTAAATGATACTTATCAAAGTTCCTTGATGATGCTGATAGCGTTCAATGCTTGATCTTAGCATCAATGACACCTATGCTGCAAAAGCAGCATGAGAATATGGACGCTTGTTCCATTATTTTACACCTCAAGGAGCCTTTCGAAACAAATGCCCGACATGAGAGGTACAAGGTGTCGAAAGCACTGTTTGGGAGTCATCTGACTGAGAGATCCCAAGTTGGTCCTCATGTGCTCAAGATGATCGAGCATATAGAAAGGCTTGAGACTTTAGGATGTGGCTTGGATGCAGAATTACAAATGGATTTAATTCTGCAATCCTTGCCTGACTCTTATGCTCCTTTCATAATGAATTTCAATATGAACACGATGGAGAAAACCCTGTTAGAACTTTTGAACATGCTGAGGACTGTAGAGCAGGACTTGGAAAAGTCTAAGCTGTTTTACTGGTTGCTGCCAGTAAAGCAAAGGGTAACAGCAAAGGCCAAGGCCAAGGCCAAACCCAAGCCCAAGCCCAAAGGACAGGTTGCTCTTGGTCTTGAGAGTGGCATAGGGAAGTGCAAGGTAGTTTGCTTCTTTTGTGGCAAGTCTGGCCACCTGAGGAAACACTGCAAGACTTTCCTCACAAGCAAGAAGAAGTCAGATGCTACGACTTCAGGTGTTTTTATGATTGAGATTAATTTCTCTCCCTCAACATCTTGGGTCATTGACACAGGATGTGGTACTCACATTTGTACTGATGTGTAGGGACTAAGGCAGAGTAGAGTGCTCGCCAAGGGAGAGGTGGACCTACGAGTTGGAAATGGAGCACATGTGGCTACATTGGCTGTAGGGACTTACTATTTATCTTTGCCTACGGGCTTGTTGTTGGAACTACATAACTGTTATCACGACCTTCTATTTCTAGAAATATTATTTCAGTATCCGTTTTGGATAATATGGGGTATAATTTTGAGATATCTAATGGATTGATGTCCTTTAGTTTGAATGGTATTCTATTTGGAATTGCAAGGTTATATAATGGGTTATATGTTCTTGATTTAAACAATAAGGATATTCTCAATGTTGAAACCAAGAAAGCTAAACATAGCGATCAAAACCAGACATATCTCTGGTACTATAGATTGTGTCATGTTAATAAGACTCGCATTACAAAACTTCAAAGGGATGGAGTTTTGGACCCTTTTGACTTTCAGTCATTTGAGGTATGCGAGTTATGCCTTTTAGGCAAGATGACCAAGTCTCCTTTCACAAGACAAGGTGAAAGGGCTATTGAGCTGTTAGGCATCATCCATAGTGATGTATGTGGTCCACTAATAGTTGAGGCCAGAGGTGGATATTCATACTTCATCACATTTACTGATGTTTTCGTAGATATGGTTATGTCTACCTTATGAGACATAAATCTGAAGCCTTTGATAAATTCAAGGAATTCAGGAATGAAGTACAGAATATGTTGGGCAAAAGTATTAAAGCTCAGTTGGATCGAGAAGGTAAATACTTAAGCTCAGGGTTTTCAAAATACCTGAAGGGTAGTATCACAACTCACTCCTCCTTATACACCCCAACACAATGGAGTGTCAGAAATGAGGAACAAGACCTTACTTAACATGGTTAGGTCCATGATGAGTTTCAATGATTTACCCTGCATCGTTCTGGGGTTATGCCCTAGAGACCGTGACTCACGTTTTGAACCATGTTCCGTCAAAGTCTGTAGATAAGACTCCATATGAGCTATGAAGTGGGCAAAAGCCCAACTTGTCTTATCTAAGGATTTGGGGTTGCGAAGCTTATGTTAAGAAATTAACTTCGAACAAGCTGAGCCCAAAATCCTGTAAATGTATATTTGTGGGGTATCCAAAGAAGACCAAAGGATACTACTTCTACCACCCAGAAGAGCGTAAAATTTTTGTTGCTCAATCTGGTGTCTTCCTAGAAAAGGAATATTTTCTAAGAAGTACTAGTGGGAGAAAAGTAGAACTTGATGAAGATCTAGAACCACAAGATATAGTAGACGAAGGATGGGATGATGTGCCACAGAAAGTGGTTGAGCATCATGAGGAGGTTACTCCATAACTTGTGGATCAAAGTGAACTACCTTAGGTAGCACAGAAGCTACATAGATCTGGGAGAGTACACCATGAGCCTGAGAGATACGGTTATCTTGTGACTCAACAGGTGACGTGCTAGTCTACCAAGACGATGAACCCAAAACCTACGAAGACGCTATATCGGATCCAGATTCTATTAAATGGCTTGAAGCCATGAAATCTGAGATGGACTTTATGTACCAGAACCAAGTGTGGTCTCTGGTGGAACCACCTGAAGGGGTAAAACCCATAGGGTGTAAATGGGTCTTCAAGAAGAAGACTAACATGGATGGCAACGTGCATACTTATAAAGCACGACTGGTTGCCAAAGGTTTCAAACAAATTCATGGCATTGACTATGAAGAAACCTTTTCGCCAGTTGCCATGATTAAATCCATCCGGATTATACTTGCGATTGCTGCATATCATGACTATGAGATTTGGCAAATGGATGTCAAAGCATTTTTCCTGAACGGAAACCTTGTGGAAGATGTGTATATGACACAACCTGATGGTTTCGTTCTTGATAGACAAGCTAATAGGGTATGCAAGTTGCAGATATCCATTTATGGACTCAAGTAAGCTTCAAGGAGCTTGAACATTCGTTTTGATGAAGCCGTAAAAGAATGTGGTTTTATCAAGAATGAAGATGAGCCCTGTGTTTATAAGAAAGTGAGTGGGAGCGCAGTAGCATTCCTAGTGTTGTATGTCGATGACATACTTCTGATCGGGAATGATATACCGAACTTGCAGTTGGTAAAGACTTGGTTATCCAAGTGCTTCTCCATGAAGGACTTAGGGGAAGCAGCCTACATCCTTGGTATAAAGATCTATCGTGATAGATCGGATATGTTGCTTAGCCTAAGTCAGAGTGCATATATTGACAAAGTACTGAAGAGATTCAGTATGGAAGAATCCAAGAAGGGATTTCTTTCGATGTCACATGGTGTTTATCTCTCTAAGGAATTGTGTCCTAAAACACAAGATGAGAGAGATAGGATGAAGAGGATCCCATATGCGTAAGCAATTGGATCCATCATGTATGTCATGTTATGTACTCGGATTGATGTCTCATGTGCTTTGAGCACTTGTAGTAGATATCAATCGGATCCAGATGAGCACCACTAGATGGTTGTCAAGAACATTCTGAAGTACCTGAAAAGGACTAAAGATATGTTCTTGGTTTATGAAGGGGAAGATGAGCTCACTATAAGAGGATACAGTGATGCTAGTTTCCTAAACAGACAAAGATGATTATCGATCACAATCAGGGTTTGTATTTTGTCTTAATGGCAGTGCATTGAACTGGAAGAGCTCCGAGCAAAGCATTGTAGCGGACTCTACAATGGAGGCTGAGTATATTATATTGTCAGATGCGGCCAAGAAGGCAGTCTGGATTAAGAAGTTCATTACTAAACTTGGTGTGGTTCCCACGATTGTTGATCCTATAGACGTCTATTGTGACAACAATGGAGCAATTGCTCAAGCCAGGGAACCACGGTCTCACCAGAAGTCCAAACACATACTCAGACGATTCCATCTTATCAGAGAGATAGTTGAGAGGAAAGACGTGCAGATTAGTAAAGTGCATACTGACGACAATCTCGTAGATCCACTGACCAAGCCTCTGTCGCAGTAGAAGCATGAAAGGCACTTGAGATCATTTGTTATTAAATACATGAATGATTGGCTATAGTGCAAGTGGGAGATTGTTAGAGTAGATGCCTAAAGCCAATCAATTATTGTAGAATTGACTTTTTGTAATAATGTTCATTAATCAATAAAAGACATTTTACTCTATATCACGTAAATCATTATTATTGCAATATGTATTGATATATGTCCTTAGAATGGTAGAATCGTGACGAGGGTATCAAAGTGTTTCAAATCTTGATAGTGAGAACTCTATGAGCACATATGGTGGCCATTCTAGAAATGTCCGTAGCCCCAGTATTATTCTGAAGTAAGGGCACAGATAATACGGTAAGGTTATCATAGTGTTGAACGACCCTATCGAAAGGCAGTGACTGATCTCACTTGTCAAGGTTGTTTGGTGACAACTTGGTGCAACACATGGGTGCTTGCTGAAGTCGAATACACCACAGCAAGTTCACTGGACTGACCCACTAGAGGATTCCATATGGATGGTAACCCCGGTGTCTATGGAACAAATCCTCTAACGAATGGTGGTACATGTGATCCTTAGACTTGAGATCACCGGAGTACCTTGTGCACCTATTGGTGTAGTTTGACACTAGCCTAACACAGTTCTTTTCATAGTTGTCAATATGGTAGTGATTGGCTGTATCAAGGAGTGTATCAAGACTATGGTGGATAGACAGAGGATTCATCACTCCCGGTACGGGAGAAGTTGTCTCACAGCGCAATTTAGTAAATGGCAATGACACTAAAACTGTGGTCACAGTGGGATTGAGTTGTTGCTCTATCTAGTTTATAATGCAGGTCATTAGGTCTAGTAACTGAATACATAATATCGATAATAAACGGAGGTTGACACTATTTATGTGCCTTCGTCTCGTCGAGATAACGTATGATGAAAGGATCGAATTGTACGGTAACCATATCGTTGACATGTAGCTACTTTGCTGAATCTGAATCTATCGGGTGGCCATAATGCCTTTTTAGGGGCCAATCTTGGTCTGTTATAGTGAGACGATTAATTGGTGTTAATCGCGATACTATACACTAGCGGTATGATGAGGAGCCTATGTGTCACACACATAGAAGATAATTTAAGAGCCAGAAAGTTAGAAGGGTGTTTTCGTCTTTTTGAGCGAAAGGGTATTTTGGTAATTTCACAGTGTAATTAAATTTGCTGAGGTCGTAGCCTTTTTTAATTTGTTAGAAAAATTAAATAAGTGAAATTACATTTAAATATGTGTTCACATATATGTAAATAAATTATCATCATTGTATATATATATATATTAATTGATTTTTAATTGAGATAATGATGAATTAAAATAAATATCTAATTGGGAGTTTTTGGAAACAAGGAGTGTTTGGGTTAGAGCCCAAGCCTATTCCATATGGAAATAGGGCAATTAGACTTGACTATTTAACAAAAGTTTAATTGAGAAACAAGTTAAGAAATTCATTTCATTCATTCATTGAAAGAAAGAAAACACACAGCCCTTTTTCACTCTCACACGCCAATTTTGGGTTTTGATTGAAAACCAAAATATTCTTCATTCTTCTTCTTTATTTCTTAAGACTAAAGAGGATGTAGCAAATTCCTTTTTAGTTTCTTGCGATTATCTTCTGTGGACTACGTCGGTTCGATCCTACACTTGGGTCGGTAGCAAAAATACGTTCAGAGACAACTTGGAGGAGCCTCCAAACGTGCGTATGATTTCTTTAAACCTTGAACTGATTTTTCTGCAGATTTAATATATATTGTATAAATTGTAAATTTATACCCGGATCTTGGTTCTAAGGAACGATCCATGTTGTTTATGTTTTCCACTACATAAATGGGTCATTTACTAACAATGCATATAGAGAAGATATTTATAAGAGTTCAAAAACATGAGAAACGTAATAAAATAAACAAAGTAAGTAACCAACATAAAATGTTTCCTCATGTGTAAACCAAAAAAAAAAAAAAGTAAAAGATAAACAATGAAATATATCCTAGTGGCTCTAAGGTTCGTGAAGGTGTGAAGGCTGATTTGGCATGAAGGCTTTCAGGTTGCAAAGCTTGTTAGTCACCTCAGACATCTGGTTACTCAAGATAAGAAATTTGTCATTCACTTCATTTCTAAGTCACTCGAATCTCGCATCGAAATGTGATTACACTCTCTCGAAGACTTCATCTGTTTGATTTGGAGGCATTGAACTCGATCTAACCTCCATTCTTGTCCTTTTTCTGATAAGCGGAGTTATCTCACTAGAAGATTCAGTTGCATCTTCTTCCCTTGCTTGTCTCCTTTCTCCTTTAGGAGGAACCATCTCCCATTCTCTGTTTCTTCTCAATCTGATCATCCCTATCTTTTGTAAAACATATCCATTGAGAAGATATGACTCATCAAACCTAACTCTCGTTGGTGTATCGACCTCAGTGATCTCCAAGTTAAATTTGTTGCAGAAAAATGTGATCAATAAGCCCATTGGTCTCTCACCCTTATCTTTTTGGATCTCTTCTATTTTTTTATCATAAGGGTGGTCGTATTTACCTATTTTCCTTCCAAAACGGCCTCTATCAACAACAAATCCTTGTAGTAACCAACCTATTCGTTTTCTTTCTAGCATTGAAAGAAAACGTGATATATCTATGGAATATCCTCAACGCAAGGTCCTTTAGCTAGGTTGATTTTGACCTGAGGGGATCATAAGCCTCTCTACCTCCTACATTGTGCCATGTAGTAGAGGAACTCCATCCTCTAGGTAGGTTAAGCAACCATCACAGTTACACCCCAACCACTAACTCAATTCCCTAAGAGTCACTACAAGCTTCATGTTTTTAAATCTAAATTGCATTGTATATGGAGGATACTCCTCTATACCAATCTCAATGACTTCTAAGCTATTGTAGAACTCATAAACTAAATGCTCATATCCATCCAACCGCAAGTTCACTAAATTTCTCCAATTTAAACCATTTATCCACCCAACTATCTTGGCATGCAATCCTAACTGACATGAAATAGCCCAATCAAATGTACGTCCGAGATACATACCTCTCTTGTCCATTTTCTTGAACTCTTTATTTTGCATGGGATTCCTAAACACAACTCCATTCAGCCTAGTGAGAGTTCTTGAATGAGGTAGGGTGGCTCCACTTGCAACTCTTTTGACTCTAAGCATCCTTGGTTTTTTATTTGAAAGTGTTTGGGACAAGTTTGGAGTGATTTGGTGAAGATTTGAGAGAAAATAATGGAGATGGCTATTGTTTTCGGAAAAATGGAATAGAATAATTAATATATTTTGTGTGGAACGTCCGTTCGCAGTAGAAGGACGGGTGTTCCTAGGGTTTGCAACCGTAAAAATTATGTAAGTTAACAGGCATGGATGTTCATGATGCGAGGACAGGCGTTCCTAGGTTTTTAAACCTAGGGTTTTGGCGGACAACATGAACGGGTTCAAAGAGTTGAACGACTGTTCAAACTAGAACAATCAGGGGGAATTGCTGTTCCAACTTTAACACTTGAGCACAAAGATAAGAAAAATTTTATGCATTGTTGATCTTTTTGCACATTGACTAAAATATCATCAGATAAGAGTATCCTAGACATTTCAATCACTTAGAGGAATTTTCATGTGTAAAAATGTATCAAAATGAATAATAACCACAAGATTGCATCAACTTGATTTGCTTCAATTTAAAACACAACAATTTCATCACACAACCATGCATCACCAGTACAAGTTCAGTCTTTTTACAAACTAAGTTGCAAAAACCTTACATATGAACTCAATGAGTTCTTCCATCTTTGTGAGAAGACTTGCCACTTGTTGATTTTTAAGTACATACTCTAATGTCCCATGTCGGGCCCCTTCGTGGGTGTATATATGTATAGATTTCTCTATACAAGTTGTAGCAAAAGCAGATTTAGAGCACCTAGCTCTTCATCCCAAACCTAGGGAAACCATGCAATACTATTTCTATCATCCAAAAGAGTGAAAATTTTTTGTAGCTCGAATTGGGGTATTCTTGGAGAAAGAATTGTTAAGGTAAATGCCCTAGAGCCAATCAAATTTTAGTATTTGACTATCTGTAAAAACATGTTGATATTAATAAAAGGCAATTTGACTATATTATGTCTAACTATATTATGTAAATCGTATTTCGGATATGTTATAATATATGTCATTAGAATGGTAGAATCATGACGAGGGTCTCAAGTGCTTCAAATCTTAATTATAAGAACCCTATGATCATATTAGATGGCCATTCTAGAAATCGTTCATAGCCCCAATATTATCTTGAAGTAAGGGCATAGATCATATGGTAAGGTTGTCATAGCATTGGACCCTATCAAAAGATAGTAACAGATCTTGCATATTAAAGTTGTTTGGTGACAATTTGGTGCGACACATAGGTGCTTACAGTTGGCAAGTTCACTGGACATGACCAACCAGAGGATTCCATATAGATGGTGTTAGAGTAGATGCCCTAGAGCCAATCAATCATTGTAGAATTGACTCTTTGTAATAATGTTCATTAATCAATAATAAAAGACATTTTATTCTATATCGCGTAAATCATTATTATTGCAATATGTATTGATATATGTCCTTAGAATGGTAGAACCGTGACAAGGGTATCAAGTGTTTCAAATCTTGATAGTGAGAACCCTATGAGCACATATGGTGGCCATTCTAGAAACGAACGTCCGTAGCCCCAGTATTATTCTGAAGTAAGGGCACAGATAATACGGTAAGGCTATCATAGTGTTGAACAACCCTGTCAAAAGGCAGTGAGTGATCTCACTTGTCAAGGTTGTTTGGTGACAACCTAGTGCAACACATGGGTGCCTGTTGTAGGCGGATATATCGCAGCAAGTTCACTAGACTGACCCACCAGAGGATTCCATATGGATGGTAACCCTAGTGTCTATGGAACAAATCCTCTAACGAATGGTGGTGCATGTGATCCTTAGACTTGAGATCACCGGAGCGCCTTGTGCACCGATTGGTACGCTTTGACACTAGCCTAACGCAGCTTCTATTCAGTGACAAGACGGTGGTGATTGGCTATATCAAGGAGTGTATCAAGACTATGGTGGATTGACAGAGGATTCATCACTCCCGGGTACGGGAGAAGTTATCTTACGGCGTAATTCAGTATATGGCAATGACACTAAAACTGTGGGATTGAGTTGTTGATCTATCCAGATTATAATACGGGTCACTGGTCCAGAAGCTGAATATATAATATCGAGAGTAACCGAAGGTTGACACTATTTCTATGCCTTCGTCTCGTCGAGATAACGAATGATGAAAGGATCGAATTGTACGGTAACCATATTGGTGTGCTGTCGTAGGCACCCAGAATTAAAACCTAAAAATAGACGTAGTAGTGTAAGTCAGGGTCGATCCCATGAAGAGTGTCTAGCTGAATTTCTGTTATGTGAACAAGGTGGAGGGGGTTCCGTGTAAAAGCAGAAACGTTCTTAGCAAAAACCAAAAACAAAAAAAAAAAAAACAGTTCAATTTGGAATCAATTAATATAACGAAACTTGGTCTCCGTCAACATCCAAGGATCGAATCTTCAATCGATCATTGATGCGAAGATAATCAATTCACACATTGAATATTCACCGTTGGAACTAATTTCCTATCTCTCCTTAATTGTAATTAATCAAGAAACAAGCGATCCTAATTAATCTTACCCCTAAACAACCCTAGACAAGCGCTCAAGATTTAATCTAGTGGCAGCCTTAAGAATTAGAGAGATCGATGAAGCTAAACAACACAAACACAAGCGGTTGTATTTAATTTAGTTGAATGTTCTTCGTAAGGTTATTAATTCCTAACGCAGCAAATTACTAACCCTAATTGCTTCGCAAGTTGGAGGGATCAAACAATTACGGATTTGATATCTAACTTAGCAGTAGATTGCGACAATTAATAAACTAGTAGGCCTCCCTAGTAATTAAACGAAACAATCATAAAATTAGGCATAGAAAAACATCAAATACTCAAACACGAAAATTGAACACAAAGAAAAATATATTAGATCTCACAGTTTATCGATTCCGAGGCTTCCGTTTACTTTGACCAAGTTATCAAAATTAGCCTCTCATGGCCATCACCGAATTACAGAGGAAAAGTTCAGAGAAGACCCGAGAGAGGCGTGTGTCCACCAAAACCTAATCTGATCTCCCTTCCCAAAAATCTAATTCAAGTGTTTGAATTCAACTCAATCTTCCTAAAATATTCTAATATCCTAAAATCAATTATCCTAATCTGATTCTAATTAATTGAAAATACAATAAAGTCTTAAAAATAAAAATAGGAAAGTGATGTGTCCAGCTGTAACTCGTGCGCCACATGTCTTCAAATCTTCCAATAATAAAGCGCCTCTTGGACTTGCATTACAAGGCGAATGTTCCAGAACATCGGCAGGGCAGATGCATCAACTTCAAGCCCAATTACAACCTTGATGCAGCAATTATCTCTCCAAACTCAAAACATAAAAGTTGTAGATATATTTCTTAGCGTTCTACATCATTTTGAATCATCTCAATCGGAGCTCAGATGAGAGCGTTATGCCCAAAATACGAAACAACGTCAAACTGTCTAAATTCACTTAATTAGTTCCGTTTTGCAATTAACGCTCCCATTTGCTTCCTAAGTCAAAATAGAATAAAAATCAGTACATTTTAGGCAGCAAATAGGTATAAAAGACTAGGCATTAAGGGGGGTAAATATGACATTTTGCATTCTCATCACATATCGTTGACAGGTAGCTACTTTGCTGAATCCGAATCTATCAGGTGGCCATGATGCCTTGCTAGGGGCCAATCTTGGTATGTGTATTAGTGAGACGATTAATTGGTGTTAATCACGATACTATACACTACCGTATGATGAGGAGCCTATGGGTCACACACATAGAAGATAATTTAAGAGCCAAGAAGAAAGAAGGGTGTTTTCGTCTTTTTAGGCGAAAGGGTATTTTGGTAATTTCACAGTGCAATTAAATTTGCTGAGGTCATAGCCTTTTATTTAATTTGTTAAAAAATTAAATAAGTGAAATTACGGTTAAATGTGTGTTCGCACATATTTAATTAAATCATCATTATGGTTAAATGTTAATTAAATATTAATTGATTTTAATTGAAATAATGATGAATTAAATTAAAATATCTAATTGGGAGTGTTTGGCAAATTTGAGGGTGTTTGGGTTGTAACCCAAGCCCATTCCATATGGGAATAGGGCAACTAAAATAAGACTATAAAAGGAAAAGGTTTTAGTTGGAAAATGTGTGTGTGTTATTTTATTCATTCTTCAATTTTGAAAAGAGAAAAAAAAACCTCCAGCCAAAACTCTCCCATGCCACTTTTACTGTTCCATTGAAAAACAAACACTTTTGTTTTCTTCTTGATTTCTTAAGGCCAAGGAGGATCTAGCAAATCCCTCCTTGGTTCTTGTTGATTGTCTTCGTGTGGACCTCTACGGTTCGATCCTACACTTGGATCGGTGGCAAACACGTTCGAGACAATATTGGTGGAGCCTCCAAACGTTGGTATGAATCTAAACCTTTGGATTTAATTTTTCTGCAGATTCTTATAAAATATAAACTGTAATTTTCTATGCCCTGATTTTGGGTTCTAAGGAACGATCCATGGTTGTAATTTTTGTTTTTTCCGCTACGCAATCGGGTCGTTTCCTAACAGATGGTAACCCTAATGTCTATGGAATACATCCTCTAACGAATGGTGGTGTATGTGATCCTTAGACTTGAGATCACCAGAGCGTCGTGTGTAAATATCGGTGTCGTTTGACATTGGCCTAACATAGTCTTATTTAGGGTTATAAGTACGAAAGTGATCGGATGCATTGAGAAGTACACTATGGCTATGGTGGATCAACACATGATTCATCTCTTTCATTACGGGTGAATTATCTCACTGAATAATTCAGTAAATGACAACTACTGTAAAATTGTGGCCATAGTGGAATTGGGTTGGTGCTCAAGTTCGATTATGCCTTTAGTTTGAATTACCGAATACAAACATATCAAGGTAGCATATTTGAAGTTGACATTGTTTCTGTACTTCAAACCTTGATGAGATAATAGATGATGAAAGGATTTTATTACACAATAACCATACCGTTAACAGGTAGCTGATACGCTGAATCCGAATCTATCGAGTGGCCTTGATGCCTGGCTAGAGGTTAATCTGGGTCGGTGTATAATGAGACAATTGATTGAGTGTCAATTGTGATATTACCCACTGCTAATATGATAAGGAGCCTACAAGTCACACACTTAAAAGAGTGAAAGGTTAGTTTGGTAATTCTTACAATGCAATTAAATTTGCTGAAGGTTGTCGCTTGGAAGGTTGTTTCTTATGTTTGATTTTAATATTGGATTTTAATTTATAAGATTACATATTTATTCATATATATATGAAAAGAATAAATAATAATTATTTAAATTAATATATTGGTGTATGTGCATTTTAAATAGTGAATTTTTATTGTATGATTAAGGCAATAATAATAAAATACCAAAACGACCTTTTCTTGGGTACTAACTAAAGCCTAATTATTTATTTATAAATAATGGATATTAGTAGGAATATTCCTTGGAATATGCCAAGGGAATATTAGGGTCAGGGTTTGCCTATAAAAAGGGACCTTAACCCTTATTTCCTAATTAGCTCATTCTTGCCTCCCAAGCTAAAAGTTGTAGAGAAAAATTATACTGTTGTATGTTGACTCTATGGATCATGAATATTCAATATTTGAAGCCATTAATTATATTATGTAAAGTATATTTCATATGTATTAATATATTCCCTTAGAGTGGTTGAACCGTGATGAGGGAATCAAACAGTGATAAGTCTTAAATGTGAGATCTCTATGACAACTTATGGTAGTGATTCTAGAAACGTCTGTAGCTGGAGTATTATCCTGACCCAAGGCACAGATAATATGGTAAGATTATCATAGCGTTCAATGACCCTATTGAAAGGTAGTGATTGATCTCACATGTCAAGGTTGTTTGGTGACAACTTAGTGTGATGTATGGTTGCTTGTTATTCACGAGTTCACCAAACTGACCCATCAAATGATTCTATATAGATGGTACCACCAATGTCCATGGAATACATCCTCTAACAGATGATGGTGCACGTGGTCTTTAGCTTGAGATCATCGAAGTGCCATGTGTACCTATTGGTGTAGTTTAACCAAACGTAATCCTGATAGGGTTATCAATATGGTAGTGATTGACTACATTGAGAAGTACATCATGACTATGGTGGATCGACAAAGGATTCATCACTCCTGGGTACATGAGAAATTATCTCGATGAGATTTTCGGTAAAGGACAACGACCTTGATTTTTTGGCTATGGTGGAATCGAGTTGATACTTGGTTGGTCGATTAGTCTGATAACCAATTTGAAAATGTCAAGGTGGTTTATACTTGAAGCTGACATTATTTATATGCTTTAAACCTTAATTATCTAATAGATGATGAAAGGATTTGATTGCACGATAACCATACTATTGACAGATAGCGAATACATTGAATCTGAATCTATTAGGTGGCCATGATGTCTTACTAGAGGTCAATCTTGATCTGTGTACAATGAGACGATTAATAGGGTGTTGATTGCAGTATTACTCACTACCGACATGATGAGGCGCCTACGGGTTACGCACATAAAAGGAAATTTAAAGAAGATTACGATTGAGGGGCATTTTTATCATTTATTGATAAAGGGGTATTTTGGTAAATCTTACGGAGCAATTAAATTTGCTTGAAAGGTTGTTGCCTGGATCCAATCTCGTATTGGATTTAATATGTAAGATTGATTATTTATTTAAATATGTATATTGTCGTATATATATTATAAATAAATAAATAAACCGTCATTATTTAAATATATATTGGTGTATATATGTTTTAAATATTGAAAAATCATTATTTGATGAATAAAATAATAATGGCCTAATACTCGGATTATGATTTTGTTCGAAAATCATGGATACTAATTAAATAATTAGTAGAAGGGTATATTTGTTATACTAATCAAGGGAAATTAGGGTGTGTCTACAAAAAGGCCCTTTTCCCTAAATTTCCCTAAGAGCTTAATTTGGCTGCCCAAGAGAAATTCCTTGAGAGAGTTTTCTCTCAAATTTTCTCACTCACATCATCTTATTTAAACTTCACAAATCAAATTAGTATAGTGATTATGTGTTGATTTTTACCTTTGTGTGGATATCATTGGTTCACTCCTATCCTTGGAGTGTGAGCGTTTTCATCGGTTGAAAAAGCGGTGGAGCCTTCAAATGTGGATAAGAATCTAAACCTTGTATGGGTTTTTGATAATCTATAACATGTAAATATAGTAACTCTCATATATGGATTTTGGGGCTTCTAGGGTTTTAATCGGTAATTTTTTGTTTTCCGCTCCCTATTTCTTTGATTAAATCCTAACAGTGGTATCAGAGCCTTTTATATGAAATTACGATGTTTAATCTTTGCCGGAAATATGTAATTTGATGATTGCATGTTTTGGGCTTTAATTTGATTGATTTGGATTTAGATTAATTGGATTAAAACAAGGATTGTTGTGTTTGGGGATTTGTTGAAATCTATTGTGATTGGACTGATTTTTGTTGAAATCAAGATGTTTTTGTGAAACCCTAAGCACCATCGTGTGTGGTGGTGCTAGCTGCCATGCTTGGTGGTGCACAAAAACGCCCTAACCCAAAGCAGCAATAATGTGTAGTTGCTACTGTCCTTGGCGCAAAACACCGCATGTTGTTGTAGCCAATCGCACGCGCCAACACGTGGTTGCTTTGTGTATTGCACACGACAGCCACCCGCTACCATGTGTGGAGGAAGGGATGGCCACGTGTTTCAACATGTAGCCTTGGCCAATACCCTTCATGGTGTTTAGAGGTTGTGTACCGAGGCACACAACCACTATCCCCAACAACCCCGTTGAAAAACTTGGGACTGTCGTCACAATCACTATAATACTGCTGTGTACGAGAGCTACCTTAGGCCAATCGTTATTGTAAATAGCACAACCTTGTTGGCTATGTGTTTACCCATGTAGCCTTGTTCTTCATTTTTGTGTTTTCACTCAAGTGTTTGACACGTTGGGTGTTTTTAAGCTCAACTTTCCTGTTTTAGGTAGCCTGTGATTTTCCTTCGAGGAAATCGCTCTCATTTACACCATGGTGCTTATTTTTTAGCGATTCAAAGTCTTACATGTTCCTACATGTGTGAGGATCATTTCAATGGGCTTACATTAATTTTCAGACTACTATAGCAAGGGGTTTCAGTCTATTTACAATCAGTCAGGAGTGGTGCACATTAATTTACTGCAAGTTCATAAATAGGTCATAACATATTCAATAGTGAGTCAATTGACTCACGGTTTGCACCAGTAGATTGTTAACATATTGATGCACGTTTAACAAGTCTTTAATGCTATTGCCCATATGTGTCGATGCACATAAAACTACTATTTCGAGCAACTTACACATTGGTGTAGGTGGGCTTCATTTTGGGCTATTTTAGGCATTTTTGCGCATAGATGTTGGTCATAATTTACTATAATTGTTGTTGCATATTATAATCATTCTGGAGGCCCAATTTGGGGAGGCCCAACAACAAGGGACTAAACTGAAAGGTTTACAACTTGTTGGACACAACAAGTTATAACATCAACGGGTAATTGTAATTTACCAAGTAAGTAAAAATTGTTGTTTTTGATTGATTTTTATATGCATATTCTTGAGATGAAATTGCATGGTGTTAGTTGCATTTTCCTTTAGACCTAGTTAAATTTGAGGATTGTAATTTCAATTTAAATAAGGTATGCATGCCTTGCCTTTCTTTTAATCTCTTGTATTTCTCTCTCTCATCTTACTCCCCTCGAATATAAATCAAGGTTTCTCTTTATTGATGTAAAGTTAAATTAGAATTTATTTTTTAATTTAATGTAATGAGGAGAAGAAGCATTGGATTGAAGAAGGCGAGTTTTTAAATTGAAAGTTCTCTTGTTATTTAATCATTAGGTTGACATACAAATTCTCCAAGGCTTGGGGAATTTGGTTTAGTTAAGGCAATGCACCAACATGTTTATCTTTATTGCTTTAGTTGGCATGCAAAGGTTGAATGTTATGGATATACCATGTTAATAAAGATAATAAAATGATGAGACCAAAAGAGCAAAAAACCCTTATAAAGGATATAAGTCTATGATTAATGCCTTCCAACATCATGGGCTTGGTCAAACCATAGATCATCATAACCTTTTCGATCAACGAAGGGTATGCGTCTATCAATGAAAGCTAAGTTGCATTGGAGTTTTTCCTTAATGATGTCAGGTTAGACTTAACTAGTAGTTTTGGCTTTTCGATCAACGAAGGTTAAAAACATACTAGAGTCACACATAGAGAAATGCAATTTTACCAATGCACGGGATGATATGTAGTATCTATTAGTGTAGGTTGATATGTAGTATCTATTAGTGTAGGTGCCCTTGAGCCAATCATATTGTTGTATGTTGGCTCTATGGATCATGAATATTCAATATTTGAAAGCCATTGATTATATTATGTAAAGCATATTTCATATGTATGTATTAATATATTCCTTTAGAGTGGTTGAACCGTGATGAGGGAATCAAATAGTGATAAGTCTTGAATATGAGATCCCTATGATCATTTATGGTAGCCTTTCTATAAACGTCCGTAACCGTAGTATTATCCTGAACTAGGGCACAGGTAATATGGTAAGATTATCATAGCGTTGAACGATCCTGCCGGAAGGTAGTGATTGATCTCACATGTCAAGATTGTTTGGTGACAATGTAGTGCGACGCATGAGTGCTTGTTATTCATGAGTTCAGTAGACTGACCCATTAGAGGATTCCATATAGATGGTACCACCAATGTCCATGGAATACATCCTCTAACAGATGATGATGCATGTGGTCCTTAGACTTGAGATCACTGGAGCGCCGTGTGTACCTATTGGTGTAGTTTGACACTTACCAAATGTAATCCTGAGAGCATTATCAGTATGTGAGTGATTTTCTACATTGAGAAGTACATCACGACTATGGTGGATCGACAAATGATTCATCACTTCTGTGTACAGGAGATATTATCTCGGTGAGATTCCAATAAAGGACAACGACCTTGGAATCTATGGCCACAGTGGAATCGAGTTAAAGCTCGATGGTCGATTGGTTCGATAACCAAATCTAAATATGTCAAGGTGGTTTATATTTGAAGTCGACGACATTACTTCTATGCTTCAAACCTTGATGGGATAATAAATGATGAAATGATTTGATTGCACGGTAACCATACTGTTGATAAGTAGTAAATACGCTGAATCCAAATTTGCTGGGTAGCTGATAATCCTAGGATTATAGTGATTTATCTAGGCTTTTTGACCGGATTTTGGATACTTTTTATTTCATTTGTGCTTGAATTCCAACTTAATTGCATATATTTTATGTTTTAGGCCCAAACGTGCAGTTAGAGCAAATAATGAGCAGAATTGAGTTTCTGGACCCAGAAGCAAGTGAATCTCAGGATTCGGGGAAGTTCTGAAACGGATTTGAAGCACTATGAAGCTTGTTCCTATTGGAGAACACCAAAGATTGAAGATTCAAGCAAGGAAACAAGCGAAAGGCACTTCCGTAATTTCAGAATTGTTCAAAAGACTTCGCCACGGCGATAAACTCTCGGGACAAATTAACAATTTTAAACCAACTCGTTGTTCTTCGTCGAGGCGAAGTCTGCAATATTTAGTTTTTCAAAACGGTACGTTTTAATTTAGACGAAAGTTTTAGGTTTGTTTTGGACCGACTATATAAAGAAAACTTAGTCTTTTTATTAGGGAGTTCGACATTTTTGGGGAGAAAGAAGAGAAGATTGAACTCTTTGGATTCATCAAAGAGGGAAGATTTTGTTCTCTTTTCTTAATTCCAACATGTTGAATGCATTGTTTATTGTTTTTATTTCTATTTGTGTTAATTTTAGTATGAACTAACTCATTTTGGGTTAGGGTTTTGATGTAATTGAGATTTTTATGTTTAATCAATAAATTAATGTTGTTTTTACATTCCATTGCATGGATTGTGTGATTATTCTTGTTTTTGTTGAAATTATTCATTGAACATTATGAGACTGAGAAGTGAGTCATCTATTAGCTTCTTAGGGTAATTGCCATTGTTGTATTGAACGTTAGAGATATGTTTGAGAATTAATGAAATCAATTTAGGATTCCATTCAGCTTAATGAATTTGGAACTATTAACCTTCAATTTATTGGGTGCGGAAGCTTAATAGGGAAAAGTAGAAAAACATAGCCGGAGAAGGTATGTTTTACACATTAGGGAATCCGATTTATAATTCGTGCATGTGAGTATAGAAGTAGCATAATTCGTAGATTAATTCATAAAATCCTAGTGAAGTCAAAACCCTAATCGTTTGTTTTAATTGATATTTCTCTTGAATTAACCTTGCTGTCTTTAATTAGTTTTTAAGTAAGTAGTAAATTTTGTTTTCACTTTAGCTTAAATTTCTCATGCAAATCCAAACATCTTTCGGTTTCTCCAACTTGATAAACAACTAGGAAAATCAGTGCTTAACAAACAATTCCTCGTGGGAACGATACTTTACTTATCACTTTATTACTTTTTGCGACTAGTGCACTTGTTACACATTGCATATTGTAATTTCAATACATCAGTGACCATGATGCTTTACTAGGGGTCAATATTTGTCTGTGTGTAATAAGATGATTGATTGTGTATCGATCGTAGTATTACACATTGCCGGCATGATAAAGAGATTTCGGTCACACACATAAAAAACAATCTAAAGAAGATAATATGTGAGGGGCATTTTCGTTATTTGTTGATGAAGGGGTATTTTGGTAAATCTTACAGAGCAATCTTATAAAATATCAAAAATTGTTTAATAATTTCAAATAAACACTTACAAAAACGCCCTATTTAATATTTTTCGAACACAGCCGATGAATGCCATTCGTAACAAAAGTATTTTAATCTGTTATGAGTCTTATGACATTGAAAACCTATGTAGATCAACGGTTGAAATGCATAAGTAACCATTGCACCAATAGTTTGCTCCACACCGAATAGTTGCCTAATTGGCGGGACGAGAGCTCGGCATTTCTCTACTTACAATATAAAGGGCAGCTGATAGAAGATGATTGACATTTTAATTATTTATCAAAGTTAAAAAAAATAAATAAATAAATTCAAATAATGCTTAAAGGAAGAGAGAGCTTGGTCCGATTAATCGGCAGGCGTAGGCGATTTCTTCCAAATTGTCAATCTCTTCTCTCTTCTCCAATCCAGGTACTTTTTCAATCTTCATTTATGTTTGTATTTTAAAAAATCAAATTGAAATGCTTATGATTTTTTTAATTTTACATTTTTTTTTATTATTTTTAGAGCTCTTTGAATCTCTGCACTGATAAAAATGGTAAAATCTTTTCGGCTAAAACTGACGATTCCGAAGCTTCCGATGTTGTAAAGTGCCCCGTTTGTGGTAAAAATGTCTCGACTGATGATAATATAATCAACACTCATCTAGGTATGCGTAATTCTTTTCAATTCAACTTCTTTATTGATGTCAAAATGAGGAGGTTTATTATGTGACTTTGAAAATTAGGGTTCTCTGTAGGGCCTGAAATTACATTAAGAATTAATGATGTTAATACCCCTGAAGTATGATAAAATAACAAAAGTCCCCTGAGGTTTCGGAAATAACAGGAATACCCCTGCTGTTAACATTTAATAACTCATAACTGTAAATTTTAATGGTTCATTAACAGCTGGGGGATTTTTGTTATTATATCAAACTTCAGGGGGTCTATGTCTTTAACTCTTATATAAATTTATTCTTCCTAAGGTATTAGACTTCGTTAAAGTAGATTTGTTATCTTAGTTTGAATTATGTAAATAATTTGACAGTATATGAAACAAGATTCAGCAAAAGCATTTTGAAATATTAGGATTTAATGGGACAAGAACATCTTTAAGTATGAATTATTAAGTGCATGCAATTATAACAATATGTTCCCATGAACAGTTAAATATGTGGATTTTTTATTTTTTGGGTACACGTGGTAGGCAAAAGAAGCCAGAAAAATAAAATAAATAAATAAATACACCTCAATTTGGTAATTGGTCATTGAAGATAACTAATTTTCATTGTCATTAGAGGCTGTTGAAGATTAATAATTTCACCATCCGATGTTTTTGCTGAGTGGAGTTATTGATTATCTTGTTTTATGCTTATAGTTTAGAATAAATGACTTTCAGATGCCTGTCTATCTAGAGGAACCAAACGAAAATTGACCCAACGCACCCTTCTTCAGTTGAACTTCTGTGCGCAACCAAAAGGTCAAATCCATTCCAATGAAACAGAACATCAAATTACTAATGTGGTTTCCGAAGATCCTGCAAAGAGTCTTGTACAGAATGCCATTTGCGGATTGTCCAACACTGTTGCGGTTGAAGAAGATGATAATATCCACGCAGGATCTCCACTAAGATTTGAATGTTTGGAGCTTACTTGCAAGGCTGGTTCTAATGATAACCAAATTAACGAAATCGACTGCCAGGATAAGATGCCTTCACCAGATACTGAAGCCCTCAAACATCACATAGACTTGACTATTGATGACATATGTGGGGCTACTCTCCAAACTTTTATTGTAGGCCGTAGGTTTAGTGATGAAAAGGGGATAAATCTTGGAAATAGCATCTCTCTCTTAAGAGAACCCCATAATCTTAAGGATCCCTATGCTATCAAGGTTCATATTTATTTGTCTGTGCATATGAATTTGTTTCTTAAATATGTATATATTCATTCTAAAGGTACTGCTTTTCCTTTCGGGGCAGGTTCTTTCTGCAGGTTCTGGATGCTGTAAAGTTCTTGGTTATCTTCCTCGAGAGTTATCTCAATATTTGTCTCCTCTAATTGAGAAGTCCTGCCTGAGTTTTGAGGTGATACAACTCCTGAGTAGGAAAGACTCATATTAGCTAACTTTGTAAGAATTTTGTTTTTCTGTTTATTCTAATTTGTATGTAAGCATGTCTCTTGTAAAAATGAGGAAAATATTTCTGCGGTAACAGAAGAGACAGGTTTCCTTTGTCATTTGTGCAGTTAACTTCCATTCTAGCCAAGTGTGATTTAATCTATTGGGCGGAAATATTGTGGAAAAGTAAAGAGGATTCCTTGTTTAACCTTGCTGGGTTTTTATTCCTGTTTTCAAGGACTATTAAAGAGAAATAGAGCCTACATATACTCCTCAAATCATTACTTCTGAAAAAATCAAATCAGACAAAAGTCTAGTATTTGCACTCAGTCTTCAAAAGATATAAGCACTATGCAAAAATTTTCAATGACATACGAATAAACTGTTGCATGATTTTACTGTACAATTATCTTATTTTCTACAAGTTCTAAACCTATTTGTACAAAAGAATGCTTAGTTGCAATAACCAGAATATACTTGAAACTTATAAAAGCCTAATGTTTAGATGGAACTGATAGACTGTGTATTTGGATGTTTTGGTGATTTTCATGAACTACTGTTTAACTGTTAAGTACACAGACACATGACTAAGCTTACCATTTTTGTAGATCATTTCCAGAATATGTCTGCATGCAATCACACATGTGATTTTAGTTCTAAATGACAGTTACATAAATTCCTTTGCAAGTTTATTATATTTTTCTAACTTTGCTGCAAATTCTGTACCAAATATGTAAGCTAATTTGCAGCACTAATCTAGTGTAAATAAATACTTGTAAAACAAAATTAGGTATTTTAAAACTGTTAATTGAATAGTGTTAAATAGTTATGTGCTTCGTTGTTTAAGGAAAATTGTGATCAATGTCTTTAGTGGTTAGTTAAACTGGCTCCTGTTACATTTGAGAACTACAGGCGACCTTCTTGACCTTATATGTTTGATTGTACCTGTATTTTTCTTTCAATTGTGTCTGCTTCAATCCTTTGACTGTAGTTTTTTGGATATTCTGATGCCAAATAATTGCAGTTTGAATTGTGTATTGGAGCTGGGAAAATTATCATTCTTTACTTAGCAGTGAAATACACTATGATTGCAGGGTTATGTGACTTCAGCACCCAAACATTCTCTTGATGTTGTCCCAATTAAGATCACATGTCACAAGATTATATCAGATTGTGAAATAGATGATGATATTGAATTTTCCAAATGTCTGTGGAAAAGGGTTCTACATGTGGTTGAATCTGCAAAGAAATATCCAACGAGTACAATAAAGTATCAGCATAACTTCAATCTGTTAATACAAGAAGTACTAAGAAGTAATTCTCACCTTTTCACTGATAATGAGAGAGTTTTCATGGGTATTGATCCAGCACTAGCTTTCATTCTTTCTTCTGTTGGCATATATTTTCAGTTGGATTATGATATTTATCTCCATTTTTTATTGTCAGAATCATTCTCCACACTGTCTGTGGATAGTCAGAGGCTTTTCATTCGGCTTTATACACGGAAAGGTCTTTTCACTACGAGATTACGTTTTTACTGTACTTTGGTGTTAGCTTTACTCATCTGCTCATTTATCTTATATATTATGTTACTCTTCCACAAACTTATGTGTTGCCTAAATTTATTTCTGTAATCTGGAGATAGAAATTGCCTAAGCTCATAGACTGGTTCAGTTTTATGTTAAGTCACAGAAACCAGTAACAACAGCCAAATAATTAAAAGTTTTTGGGACGTTGTTCACTCTGTTGATTTGTACTTATGCTATGGTTTTTGCAAAATATAGTACTGATGTAGGACTGATTGTACACAAAATCAAAGCTAGGAAGAAAGGAAGGAGAGTTGATGAGAAAATAAGAGGAGAACATGAGAAACAAGGAGAAAGGGGGAGAAACCAATAAGACACTTTGTGTAGGCCAAGTCCTAACCCTAGTCTTACTCGTATAAGAAAATAACACAAATCTAGTTAGAAAAATAAGTATTATTTAATAAGACATGAATACCCTAATTCTTAAAAGTAAAAATATTTTCTGACATAACTACTAAAGTTAATATTTTGATACAATTAAGTATTGCACTAGATTGCTTCCTAGTGTAGCCTGCCATTATTCATGACCTTCCATTTAGAATTTTGCTAATTAGCTTATTTAACAAATACTATTTTGTGTCATTTACATCTTAGATGACAGCAAATTTGCTGCTAAGATTTTCAAACAAATGTATGCTAAAGTGATACTTGTCATATTTTTCGTTTCAGATCTGTAATAATCTTTGCAGATTGCAAATTGAGGACTTACTGATAACTTTATTAAAATTTGGGATAGTGCACATGGCATTTCATGTGATACTTGGATAGTTTATTGTTTTGTTTTACATTCTGATGCTATAGTAATACAGTGTACGGATATGTATTTGCCAAGATAAGCTGAGTGTAATCTTAGGCTTTTCTTGGGTGACTTCTCTTTAGGGCCATGGTTCCGATTGGCAAGTATTTCTTATCGTGAAGTGTTGGATTCTCAAGAAGCAGTTAAGGAGCTCTGTGGTAATTGAGTACTATTAGTTATATTTTCAAATTCAAAGGTAATGGGTTCTCTAAAGAAAACTTGTATTTGTTGTCAAATTGCAGCTAATGGCTATATATGCTGCTTTGAAGACAAAAATGAACTACATGATGACATGAAGGAGATTTGCAATTTGCTCACTATCTCTGAGCTGCGTGAAATTTTGTCTGTGCTTAAAAAGGTTTGGTTTTGCTGTTATTAGTAAGTGATTTTATTTCCAGAAATGTTAATTCTTTTACTTTTTGTAATCTTCACATCTGTATTCATAAGGTAAGATAAAAACAGAAATGATAAAACATAATGATCAAGGGTAGAAATATGTATATAATGATAAACTATGATGATCAATGGGAGAAACTGAGTTTTTGTATATTATGTAATATTTTAAATAATGCAGGGGGTGGATGTAGCCAGGTAGATCAAGGCTGTGAATTGCCATGCATGGGTTCTATCCTATCTTTCAGCTAAAGCCCATAACTAATGAATAGTTATAACTAAAAAAGCATATAGTTCATCTAGATTAAAAAGCAAAATAAAGTGACCAGTCTCTATCGGTTTGGTAGTTTTCTTGCCCACTCTGACAAGGAAGGTTTTGTTATGAAACAATACTGGAGGTTTTTGCTTCTTTTCCGAACCAAGGCGTTCGGCAATTATTATGCCAACTTGAGGGGAAGAGGCAAATGAAATTTTAAACTCTGTTTTTCAGTTGGTAATTTCCATTGAAGACCTCAATAGTCCAGGTGCTGCCAAAGTGAGTATTTTGGTAGAGTTAGTACATGTCATTTACAACCTCCATTTTTTTTCCCTGACCTCCCACCTCGTTGAATAGATAAGGAATAAAAGCATCCCATGTACCTAATGTTCCATTCACCTTTTTTGATAGGTTTCAAGAGTGATTATCAACATAACTAAAATACTTTGTAGTAGTAAACTTCTTGGTGTAATGGCTATATGATAGTTGTGTTGTTCTGTATTTCTTCATTAGTCTGCTGATGAGTCTATGCAATTTGCTTGTATTGAGGCTTCAGAATTGCATTCGTGGTTCAAGAAAGCAGGATCTTATTGCATTTCTTCTTCGTTCCTATGAAGATGGTTTATGGTATGAATGATTTACCATAGCAGATTGATCTGTCGTTTTGTAAGGTTTTTTATTTATTTTTGTCCCCTTTTCATTGAGCTTCTGTCTGTATAATGGACATCTAGTCCACTCTTGTACGTCGTTTTATTTCTAATACATCAATTTATATTTCCTTTCAAAAAAATAATAATAATAATAAAAAAAAAAAAGATGATGAAGGTATACAGAGATTGAGTATTTTGTAAATTATCTTTTCCTTTGTTTCTAATATTGCAGCCCACTCCTACCAAACATGATTCTTGATAGAACAGGCATCTGCATTAGAATATCTTCAAAAGCTGAATCCCTTATCTGGCGTGCAGAGGTGCTTTTATGGCTTCCACATTTTCTGTACACTAGAGTATTTATGCAAATTTGTTGGTATGATTTACATCTAAATGTTCTCCATGAACTCTGTTGCTTGTGCAGAGGCTTTTTTTCCTCAATGGAGAGCAGGATCTGTCAGCTTTTCTGCTAGTTGATTTGGGGATAGTCAAATATCCAACTTACAACTGCATAATCTCTGAACAGATTTTCTCAAGTCTAAGTGATCTTCTTGCTTATGAAGAGGTTATAATTTATTTGTAAGTGGGAAATATTGAGATATTGTTGACACTGTGTTTCTTTTGACGAGATAATTGATTATGCATTGCAGGCCACTGAACTAGCGCAAATAATGGATCAATCTCTTGACAAAAACAATGTTGAATTGGTGTTAAGATGCCTTATGATAGCTGACTCCTGTATGTCTGGCACTTATTCAGAAGCAATTCAATCTCCAACTTCTGAATTAGCAAGTACATTTCATTCTTGCTTTTCAGCATCATGGGTGTACTCGAAAGTGATCTTGTTAGGAATTTCCTTTCTTGAACGTGAGCGTCGGTATGGTACTTTACAATTACTGATTATAGCATATATCTACCCCTTTGTCTTTGTATCTTCTCTTATCATAATCATTGCTCATTGCTGTACTTCCCCATTTTTATTGGTCTGCTTCATAGCCTTCATGAATCTTTTCCCAGTAAAATATTGTCCTCAAGTAATGCTGGCTCTGGTATTTCAGCATATACACAATTTTTATGTATTGAAAGACTAATTTGTACTACTTATGTAATTGCACACTCCTTATATTGGGTGTATGTAGTTACCCAAATGTAGGAATCTCTTTAAAGTTAAGGACAATATAGTAATGTTTGTTTACTTCTTCTAAGTCATTTTCTGTTCTCTTGGATAAACTCACTGATAGAGAACTAGAAGGAGAAATAGGGATTAGAGAGTATAGAGGACAGATTACGGAGAACAACAAGAAAGGGGAGAAAAACTGGAAGAATTGAGAGAGAGAGATAATCAATAGGGAACTAATAATCAATTTTATTCATAAACCAAGTACGTCAACAATAATGAAATAAGTCTTTATTTTATAGGCTTAAGAAATCAAATCCTAATCAAAATATACTCTAATCCTAATAGAATAATGAAAAGATAATGCTAATCTAGTAGAATAAGGAAATAAATTCTAAAATAACTTGGACATGATTACCATAAAATATGAAAATATAGGGTAAATATTCATTGCATTTACTCCTATGTGTCCTCCATCACTCACTTCCTACATGCTCCTTTGGTTGTCTACTTTGTACATGGTCTTGGCCTAATTAATCAAGAAGCTGGCTCATGATCATCATGATTAATTGCTCATGTTTTCATATTAACTAGTATGAATATTTTTCCTAATATTCTTTACTTTATATTTAGCACCTGAATGTAGATATAGATTCTGCATGAGTATAATCATTTTTCTTTATGTTGGCTAAACTTAATGGATATCACATGAGATGGTATTTTAGATGATAATAATCTCTGTTCTTAGTCACTGGATTCATGGTAGGGGACCTGTGTTCATATTGTAGTTAGGATAGTTGAAAAAGTTTTTGGTTTATGTTGTAGATAATCGTGCAAAATCTTACAGATATTGCATGATTTAAGTGTATAAATCTATAATAGGATATTAGGATTGTAATCAATACATATTAAGAACAAATCTGTAAAATAGGAAGTTAAATTTTTTATTTCCTAGATTAGATTATTTATTTCCTAGATTAGTTCTTTATTTTCCTATATATTGATGTATAATTTGTCAATACAATATGAAAAATATTACAATCAGTTCTCTGTTTGTAACATGGTATCAGAGCAATTCTAGGTTGTTTTTTTTTTCAATTCGTTTTTTCTTTTCTTTTCTGCCCAAGTGAGCATTATTTGTGAGTCACCCTCGAGAGTGGCCATTTTTTCTCACCGCCTGCCTAGGAAGAAGCCTCTTTTGCCGATCGACCATTCCCTGAATTTCGGTCATCGGACGAGTAGCATGTGAATCTCATGCGCCACTTTTTCATCTGTGTCAATATCCACGCGCCGGCGCGTCACGAAGGAAAGTGCTCCGATCACCCTTCCCAGCTTCGTCTTGTTATTTTCGGCAATTCTGTGTGATTAGTTCCTCAGTATCTCAGCCAGGTCAGAGCAGTTTTGTTGGTATCAGTTTTGTTGGTTTCTGTTGGTATCAGTTTTGTTGGTGTAGAGTTCGTTCTTTGAAGAGTTTTTTGTTGGCTATTTTCGTCTTCTTACCATGATTGATAAGTCTATAATTGATATGGTTCCTGTAATATGGAACATAAGCTTAATGGGTCTGATAACTATTTTGATTGGAGTAAGACAATTCGTCTTTATCTGCGAAGCATTGGTAAAGATGATCATCTCACCAAAGATTCGTTTCAAGACGATTCAAAGCAAACATGGTTGAGAGAGGATGCCCGGTTGTTCTTGTAGATACGGAACTCCATCAACAGTGAGGTACTTGGTTTAGTTAATCATTGTGAATATGTGAAGGAATTGATGGACTATCTAGATTTTTTGTATTCTGGGAAAGAGAATGTTTCTCGTATTTTTGATGTATGCAAAGCTTTTTATCGAAAGAGAAACAAGATAGGTCTCTTACGGCCTATTTTATGGATTTTAAAAGGATATATGAAGAACTTAACATTCTTCTACCGGTGAGTGCTGATGTGAAAGTTCAACAAGCCCAATGAGAGAAAATGGCGATTATGAGTTTCCTAGCTGGACTCCCTTCTGAGTTTGAATCTGCTAAATCTCAGGTTCTTGTTAGTTCTGAGATCACCTTCCTCCAAGACATATTTACTAGGGTTCTTCGTACTGAAAGTACTCCATCTGTTCAATTGAGTAGTGCTCTTGTAAGTCAGAAACATGACACCGGACGTTCATATAACATGAGTAATAATAGAGGAGGGATTTCGAATTATCATGAGAATCGGAGTCAGGAGTCAGGAGGGATTGTGTGCTACTATTGTCATGAACCCGGTCATAGAAAGCGCACGTGTAGAAAGTTGCAAAATAAGGCTCAAAAACCTCAGTCAGCTCATGTTGTGCTACCGATACTTCTGAGAAGAAGGTTATGATTTCAGTTGATGAGTTTGCCAAGTTTTCTCAGTATCAAGAATCATTGAAGTCCTCATCTACTTCCATCACTGCTCTCGCCGAGTCAGATAAACCAAATACATGTCTTATTTCCTCATCCTCCAAATGGGTCATTGATTCTGGTGCCACAGATCATATGATAGGTAATCCTAGTCTCTTTTCATCATATCAGTTACATAGTTCCTCGTCTAATGTTACTTTAGCTGATGGGTCAACTTCTTGCATTCTTGGGTCTGGGTCTGGTAACCCTACTCCGTTAATTTCTCTATTCTCTGTATTGAGTCTACCACAGTTCTCTTTTAAGTTAATTTCTGTGAGTAAACTCACTTGTGCTCTTAAATGTTACATCTCATTTTTCCCTGATCATTGCTTGTTTTAGGATTTTACGACGAGGCAGATTATTGGTAAAAGACATGAATCTGGAGGGTTTTACATCCTTGACACACAGGTGCCCAGAACCATTGCATGTTCCAGTATTTCGACCCCTTTTGAGGCGCATTGTCGGTTAAGACATCTTTCTTTACCATTGTTAAAGGAACTATGTCCTTAGTTTAATAAATTATCTTCGTTAGGTTGTGAGTCATGTCAATTTGCCAAACACCACTGTCTTTCTTCAAGTCCAAGAGTCAATAAACGGGCTAGTGTCCCTTTTGAATTAGTTCATTTAAATGTTTGGGGTCCGTGTTCTATTATGTCTAAACCTGGATTTAAATATTTTGTTACCTTTGTTGATGACAACTCTCATGTAACTTGGCTTTATTTAATGAAAAATCGTTTTGAGTTGTTTTCTCATTTTTGTGTCTTTTGTTCTGAAGTTAAAACTCAATTTAATACTTTTGTCCAGACATTAAGAAGCGATAATGCCAAAAAATATTTTTCGAGTTCTTTTCAGTCTTATATGAGCTAGCATGATATTTTTCATCAATCTTCTTGTGTTGACACACCGTCTCAAAATGGAGTAGTTGAGAGGAAAAATAGGCATCTTTTTTAAACTGCTCGAGTCCTATTATTTCAAATGCAAGTTCCTAAACAGTTTTGGGCCGATGCAGTTTCTACGGCCTGTTTTCTAATTAACCGCATGCTTTTTTCTATTCTGAATGGTTCCACTCCTTATAGTGTTCTCTTCCCGTCTAAGTCTTTGTTTCCTATTGCCTCAAAGATATTTGGTAGTACTTGTTTTGTTCGTGATGTTCGATCCCAAGTAACCAAGTTAGATTCCAAATCTCTTAAATGGTTTTTCTAGGTTACTCTCGCCTTCAAAAGGGATATCAATGTTATTGTCATAGTCTTAATAGATATTTGGTGTCACCTAATGTAGGTTACTCTCGCCTTCAAAAGGGATATCAATGTTATTGTCCTAGTCTTAATAGATATCTGGTGTCACCTAATGTTACTTTCTTAGAAAACACCTTTTTTTTTTTTCCTACTTCGTCTATCTATACGCGTCAGGGGGAGGACGATGACTTACTAATCTATACTGCCACATCCCTATCGGCTATTCCCACACTTAAGGTTTCACCACCTACTGTTACTTGAGGTACCACCACATGTCCGTCCACTACCTCCAATTCGCATTGTCTATTCTCGTCGACAGGAACCTCCTGTACTAGTCCTTTTGTCGTCAGACTCAGTCTCCAATGATCCTGATACTTGTGTTCCTAGTTAAGAAGACACTCAGACTTCATGTCCTACCCAAGACTTTGTCGTTGGATCTAACCTTGAGTGATCTTGATCTTCCTATCGCTCTTCGGAAAGGTAAACGTCAGTGTACTTATCCATATCTCTTCATTTGTTTCTTATGTTTACCTATCATCTTTTTCTTGTTCTTTTGTGGCATCACTAGACTCTGTCTCCCTTCCTGCAATTGTTCATGAAGCCTTATCTCATTTTGCTTGGCGTGATGTTATGATAGAAGAGATGAATGCTTTAGATGTTAATGGTACTTGGTACTTGGAACTTGGTTGACTTACCTACTGGAAAGAAGCCTATTGGATGCAAATGGGTGTTTGCTGTTAAAGTAAATCCTGATGGGTCAGTGGCTAGGCTTAAAGCTCGTCTTGTAGCTAAAGGCTATGCTCAAACTTATGGAGTGGATTATTCTAACACTTTTTCCCCTGTGACTAAATTGACTTCTGTTCGCTTATTTATCTTTATGGCGGCTACTCATTCTTGGTCCATTACATCAGTTGGACATAAAAAATTCCTTTTTACATGGTGACCTTCAGGAAGAAGTCTATATGGAGCAACCACCTGGATTTGTTGCTCAGGGGAGTATGGGAAAGTTTGTCATCTTCGCAAATCGTTGTATGGTTTGAAACAAAGTCCATGTGCTTGGTTTGGAAAGTTCAGTGAGGTAGTTGCAAAGATCGGAATGACAAAGAGCAAGTCTGATTACTTAGTCTTTTACAAACAATCGGCAGTTGGCATTATTCTTCTTGTTGTATATGTTGATGACATTATCATCACTGGGAGTGACACTACAGGGATTTCATTACTTAAGTCATTTCTTCACACTCAGTTTCATACAAAAGATTTAGGAATGTTGAGGTATTTCTTAGGGGTTGAGGTAAAAAGGAGCAAGAAAGGCATCTTCCTCTCTCAAAGGAAATATGTACTTGACTTATAACTGAGATAGGAAAATTGAGTGCTAAGCCATACAGTACGTCAATGTTTCCTAATTCGCAACTTACCAAAGATGGTGAACTATTTGAAGATCCTGAGAGGTATAGAAGACTGGTTAGAAAGTTGAACTATCTAACAGTCACTCGTCTTGATATTTCGTACTCTGCCAGTGTAGTAAGTCAATTCATGTCTTCTCCTACTGTTGACCATTGGGCAGCGTTAGAACAGATTCTGTGTTATCTGAAAGGAGCTCCAGGACATGGTATTTTGTGCGGAAATCATAGACATAATAATATTGAGTGCTTTTGATGCAGATTGGGTGAGTTCCAAGATAGATAGGAGATCCACTACGCTACTGTGTTTTTATTGGTGGAAATTTAGTCTCATGGAAAAGTAAGAAGCAAACTGTTGTGTCCCGATCTAGTGTAGAATTGGAATATAGGGCTATGGCCCAGGCTGTGTGTGAAGTAATATGGATATATCAGTTTTTGACCGAAGTTGGTCTTATGGCCTCTTTGCTAGCAAAATTGTGGTGTGATAACCAAACCGCTCTTCATATTGCTTCTAATCCCGTATTTCATGAACGAACTAAGCACATTGAAATTGACTGTCATTTCATTCGTGAGAAAATACAGTAAGGTTTAATTTTTACAGGATATGTGAAGACTGGAGAGCAACTAGGAGATGTTTTCACTAAAGCTTTGAATGGGGTTCGGATTGATTATATTTGTAACAAACTGGGCATGATTAACATCTATGCTCCATCTTGAAGGGGAGTGTTGTAGATAATCATGCAAAATCTTACAGATATTGCATGATTAAGTGTATAAATCTACAATAGGATATTAGGATTGTAATCAATACACATTAGAAACAAATCTGTAAAATAGGAAGTTGGATTTTTTATTTCCTAGATTAGTTCATTATTTTCCTATATATTGATGTATAATTTGTCAATACAATATGAAAAATATTACAATCAGTTCTCTGTTTGTAACAAGTTTATTTGCCTCTAACTGGGAATATCATTAATGTATGTGAGCTGGACTCTCAATCCTTGGACATTCTTAGTAAATTCTAGCTGTCATAGGCTGCCCATGCACAGTGTTCTTCATTGCCTTTTTCAATTCATAGCTGAAGTCTACATACTTGGAACGGATTCCTTTGATTGACTACTTCCTCTCAAATTGGTTAGCTTGTCTTATGCCTCCTGTTGATGGAGATGTCACCAGCTAAACACTATGAATACCCCCCTTAGATCATTCAGAAGATCTTTTTGCCTTGCTTTCCTGTGATAGATCACTGTTCTTTTAAGTTTTCTTGTTAAAACATCCATTCTCCAAATTCTACTTCCAAGTTTCGTCTCATTTCCACCCTGTTGGAAAGGATTTTCTTCCTCTCTCTCATTTTCACTTGATGATGTTTCGGTTTTGCATGAACTTCCTAAAAGTACTTTCTAACATTAATCAGGAATAAACCTTGTATTATTTTTTCTCCTCAATTATGTTTTTTTATTTATTTTTATATAATTTTTATGTAATGTATTGGTGTTATTAAAGATGATGTGCTTTGCCATCAATGACCTGATTGATTTGTATGGAAATAATTGAACATAGTGGTAATTTCATGATAGTTGGATCCTTTAGATTGCGTGCAATCAATTTGTAAATTTTACAGTCCTCTTCAACACGCTTGACACCTCTGCTACTTCTCAGAAAAGAACCCTGTATTTACATGAATTAGCTGTTGGAGGATAAGTCACATGCTTAGTATGTTATGATAATAACATGGGCAAACTTTTGTGCTCCTCTTCTGACAAACCTTTCAGAAAATTACTTTATTTTGTCTTCAGTGGTTGCTTTATTTTCATCAAGCTTTATTCTCTTTGTCATCACTGACATGATTAATGTGTGAGGACAATTTATGTCAATTGGTTGGAAAAATGCTTAGGGAAAAGTTGTTTGTTGTATTTCATACAATTAGCTGACATCTGTGACTACCAAAAGTATCCCATTTCTCTGTTTCAGGTATCATGATGCTGTAAATTTACTGAAACGTTTGCTTCATCATTTCACTTGTGATGGGAGAAGAGGATATTGGACACTGAGGTTGTCAGTTGATTTGGAGCATCTGGGCTGTCCCAATGAGAGTCTGTCAGTTGCTGAAGATGGGTTACTGGATCCATGGGTCCGTGCTGGTTCAAGAATGGCCCTACAAAGGAGGGTTCTTCGCTTGGGAAAACCACCAAGGCGGTGGAAAACCCCTAGCTTTTCAGAATCCATTGAAAGGAAGATCCCGGAGGTAAGTGATTACTATGTTTCTTAGAGATTTTGACAGTGAGGTGCTTCTTGAACTTTGATGCAAAATATTGTTATTGATAAATAATTTGCAATTAAGTTGTAGCTGAGTTAATACTGTTTTATAATTTTGTTTTCTTTTTTGGAAAATTAATTAGGTCCATATTCAAGGGAGACCGCTAAATTGTGAATTGGGTACGAAAAGCAGGTTTTATGGAGAAGATGGGGAAAAATGTGGAGTGGAGCAGCTTGCTTTGCAACATTATGCTGGGGAAGGCGGTGGATGGCAGGGTGTTCATACAGAGAGTGGAATTTGGTTGACTATATTTGGGCTTCTCATGTGGGATATTTTGTTTTTTGATGTACCTGATGTTTTTCGCACCAAGTTTCAGGTATCTACTTAAGCTTTTCAGTTCTCATATCTCAACACACAGACATAAAAACACAAAAACAAAGATACATGTTATGTTGCTTACACAGTGATGTTTCAGCTCTAAGTTACCATAGTTTTTAATTCTTTCTGTTTTTGGGTAAGAAACTATTAAAGATGTATTAATAAGAGGTATCAAGCGATTAAGTGAACAAGGAAGATAACTTTACTTTTTTTTTTTTTTTGTGTTTGGTGCATGGGAGAAAACATGGGAAAGGATAATTTGTTTGATTTATAATCCTTATCCCATGATTTGCCTTTTACAATTTAGAAAACTTGCCCTGGACCTGCCAATTAATTCTATATACATGGGAGTTGCATGTCAGCGTCATCATTGGGAGATTATTTGAAGTTTCATGTGCTTGCCTTCATGAAACTTCTCTCTTACCTAATAGAAGAAACCCTAAAATCATCGCATTCACTTTTGCCAACTCCACACTCATTGCTGCCTCCCTTACTAACACCTGCCGTGAGACTGCTGGCTGTTTTTACTGCCTTACATGTCTTTTTATGAAGATTCAAATTTCAAACTTGCTTATGAATGTTGGTTATTACGGTTAAATTCCTCTCAGTTTCAGTATTGAGTTTTCTCAGATTCTAAACACCTTTGTCATTTTTCAAATAACTGCCAATTGAGATTGAGAAAAGGAAAAATTCCATTGTTGCAGACTGCTCCCTTGGATTTGGATACTGATAGCTTTTATCTGGTAAGAAAGAACCTTATAGAATCTCAGCTACAAAAAGTTCATGATGGTATGGCTGAGGAGATCCTCATCACATCATGGGAATCACATGTGGGAACAGCTTGCAGAGGAGTTAACTGGGACCGACATTCCCTCTCCGAGCTTCGGGCAGCAGTTACCTGCATTGGTGGTTCTTGTTTGGCCTCATTGTGCCGACATCTCGCTGAAGATTACCGGAGTTGGTCAAGTGGAATGCCTGATTTGTTGCTATGGCGTTTCCATGGAGAATACAGAGGTGAAGCCAAGCTTGTTGAAGTTAAAGGCCCCAGGGATCGACTCTCCGAACAGCAGAGAGCGTGGCTACTTCTGTTAATGGATTGTGGGTTCAATGTCGAGGTTTGTAAAGTGAGTGCCACGCCAATATCTACATGAAGTCGTGTTTCTTTGTTGTGATTGCTCGGAAGAGACTTAAAGAACATTGAGTTTTACAAGGATGGAAGTTTGTTCTGCCATTTGTTTGAGTCCGTGTGAAGTTTGACATCCAGTCGCCGGAAATTTGAAGATTGTCGGAAATCTCTAGCTAATTTTCTTCCATTTCATTTTCTTAATTTACATCCTACAGCAGATGTCATGCTCTGTCTCTATGATTCATTACCTGAGTCAGAGATCTATACTTTAAATATAGAACTTTTTACACCTTTTTCTAGTATTAGACAAGTAGTAATTTCTTTTATAGCAGATATGGTGTCATATAGTCAAGCCGAGAGCCTAATTTGGATTTATTGTCTCCTGATATTTAGATGTAATAACACAATTCGCTTTGATCTGTAGCAGAATGGAGCTGTAATGTATAATTTACTTATTTAAGGTTCAACTTTCTTGATAGCATTTGTTTTCTACATAATCTGTAGGTTTTGTCTCATTTCTTTATTTTGGTCTTTGAGAGGTAAGATGCGACTGGATTGAACTTTTAGGATAGGATTTGATTGGATTATAATAGTGTTGTATTATGTTTGGAGTAAGTATGAGACTAGATAAGAACATTTATATCAAAAAATTTAATTAAAAATATAAATATAATTTGACATTTATTTTTAAATTATTGAATATCTACATTATAAGTTAAAATAAAAATTTTATTTTGTAATGGTATCTTAATTTAATAGTAATTATCTTGAAATATTTATATAATTTTATTAATTATAATAAATTTGAATGAGAAATACTTTAATCATTAACCCATAAATTTTTTATGGGTGTTTTAAAATTTTAAATAATTATTTTTATAAAAAAAAGAAAGAAATGTGTTATTACTCCATATAAACGTCTCTAATTTTAGATAATAAAATCAAATAAAGAATAACCTAATCAAATAAAATTACATATTCAAGATATTAACTAAAACATTTTAATATTATATTATTATTTTTGAATCATATAAATTATTTGATAAGATATTAAAACACCGTGGCGGATTCTAAAACAGAAGCTGAGTATATAACATTATCAGATGCGGTTAAAGAGGTGGTTTGGATCAAGAAGTTCATTTCAAAACTTGAAGGGTTCCAAGCATTGTTGATCCAGTAGAACTTTACTATGAAAACAATGGTGCCATAGCTCAGGCTAAGAAACCATGATCTCACCAACGATGCAAACATATACTCAGAAGATACCATCTAATCAGAGAAATTATTCAGAGAGGTAATGTGCAAATTTGCAAAATACCTACTAATGACAATGTAGTAGACCTACTAACGAAAGCTCTGACACAATAAAAACATGATAAGCACTTAGCATCATTTGATATTAAATACATGAATGATTGACTATAGTACAAGTGGGAGATTGTTAGGGTAAGTGCACTAGAGCTAATAATAGTAGACTCTTGTAATATTATATTAAATATCAATAAAGGCATCAATTTATATACGATGTTATTTTTTTTATGCAATGATATATGTCCTTAGAATAACTGAACCATGATGAGGGAATCAAATATTTTAAATCTTGATTGTGAGGAGCCTATGATCACATATGGTGGCTATTCTAGAAATGTCTGCAGCCTCAATATTAATATAACCAAGGATATAGATAATATGGTAAGACTATTATAACATTAAACGACCCTATCGAAAGGTAGTGACAGTTCTTACATGTTAAGGATTGTTAGGTGACAACCTGGTGCAACGTATGAGTGTCTATTGTTTACAAGTCCACTAGACTAACCACTAGAAGATTCTATATTGATGGTAACCCCAGTGTTTATGAAATATATCCTCTAACGGATAATGGTGCATGTCATCCTTAGACTTGAGATCACCAAAGCGTTGTATGTAAATATTTGTGTAATTTGACACTAGCCTAACATAGTCATATTTAGGGTTATCAGTACGGTAGTGGTTGCATTGAGAAGTACACTATAGCTATGGTGGATCGATAAAAAATTCATCACTCCTTGGTACAAGATAAATTATCTCATTGAGCTATTTGGTTAATAGCAACGATTGCAAATCTGTGACCACATTGGAAATGCGTTGTTACTCAAATCCAATTTTATTTTGTCGTTGATTCAATAACCGAATGCAATCGTATCAAGGAAATTTGATTGAAGTTGACACTACTTCTACATTTCAAGCCTTGATGAGATAAATGATGATAAAGGGATTTGAATTGCACAGTAATCATACTATTGGCAGGTAGTGATTTCGGAGAATCCTTATTTGCTGGGTAACCATGATGCCTTGCTAGAGGCCAATTTTGGTTGGTGTACGGAGAGCTAATTAGTTGATACTAAGTTACAATTCCGATCACTACCAACATAATAAAGAACCTACAGGTCACACACATTAAAGGCAGATGAAGGAGAATAATAAAGGAAGAGTAATTTTGTCTTTTAGATGAAATTGGTATTTTGGTAATTTTGTTATGCGATTAAATTCATTGAGGTTGTTGCCTACATTGAATATTTATATTGAAATAGTTTTAGCAAAATTATAAAGAATGTTAATATATATAATATGAAAAGGAAATAAATATAATTAATTATATTTATCCGTTATTCCAAATAAGGAATAATATTAATCCTATTCCAAGTTACGAATAGGATTATCCTTTACTATATAAAGGAGAGCTTATAACTAAAAATTAGTTCACTCATACAAACCCTAGCTGCCCATAAGCTTTTTGAGAGACAAATTTTTTCCTCTCAAAGTTTTTTCTATCCCCATTGCAATTAAACAAGTCTAGTAACTTTTTAATTGTGATTATTTTAATCTTGCCTTTTTCTGGATTTAACTGGAGCGATTCTCCCTCGAATTGAATTGCAAAAAGTCTTCAAAACGAATCCGAAGGAGCCTCCAAGAGCAGGTATAGGTTTAATCAACTTTAAATTAATCTCTATGAGTTTATTGACTGTATACATCAATCTATGATCCAGGTTTTTGGGTTTTAGAATTTTTTTTTGTTTTTGTTATATTCCACACTTTAATCTATTTAAAACCTTACAACCACCACATTTTTTACCGTCGTAGGTTTATTGTACTCGAGCATGGGACAATATGATGGTAGCTTGGCGAAAGAGAATTCATTTGTTCCTCTAAAAGATTGAGGGCATACTCTTTAGCTCTCTATGCTTTATTATACGATATACTTATCTTCAATTCCTCACAAACATCATCTTGAAGAGGCCTTGAACCAGAGTTCCGATCAACTCGTTAGAACTTACGTAGTGAATGTAGTGCGCCAACTCTAATAGAAGCATTACTATTGTTAGGGAGTAGTTGGTCGCTAGCAAAAGTACGAATAGAGACAAATTTTTTACTTAAAAATATGGAGTTGGTATCATCCTCATTGCTTGAGTTTGTCACTTGCAGTTGACAACATCCTTTCATATGGCCTCAAATTGGTCCTTGGTGGACTGAGACACCTGATACTCAAAGTTATGTCATAATCCTAGCCGGCCCAATCTATCTTTTGTCTCTGGCTTTATATTGAAAACAAGCCCTACCAAAATATCACAATCTTCAGTGTTAGACACATCTAAAGCAACTTCAGATGATCCTAAAATAGACACCACTAGTATGTTACCATTATAGAGGCCCATGACAAATGGTCTTAACTAGACCTGGACAAGGATCGGTCCCAACTGGGTCTAGGTCTAGGCCTGTTTGGGACTGGTCCCATTTGGGACTAGTCGGTCCTAGGCCCATGAGAAATTTCAGGGCTTGGATCGGTCCCTAGGATCGGTCCTAGGCCCATAGGACTAGTCCCATGGGCTTGGAAAATTTTGTTCTACCCCTCAACTTTTTTTTTTTTTTAATATATTTAGGGGTTAAATAAAATTATGTAAGGGGGTTTACTAATATTTAGGGCTTGGAAAATTTATTTAACCCTCGGAGATTAGTCAATTTTGTAAAATATCAATTTAACTCAATATTTTTGTCAATTTCAAAATTATAGGAGGTTTTTGGATATTTTTCAGAGGACTTTTTGAAAAAATGCAAAGGGGTTTGGGCCCCGACCCCTTGGAGGAGGGCTCGATTTAGGGACTGGTCCCGATTTGGGACTAGGCCTCGTAGGACTGGTTTTTTAGGCCGGTTCTTTTGGGACTGGTCCCAAATGCCCAGGTCTAGTCTTAACTCTCGTGTCAATACTTTATGGTCGATGTGTCGGTGGATTGGAAGTCAAAACATGAATATATGTTGGCTCTTCTAATGCGTGTTTCCTACAACATGCAAATGTAGCAAGTATACTAGTCGCACAAAGTAATAAAGTGATAAGTAGAGTATCGTTCCCACGAGGATAGTGTTACTACGTACCAATTTCCCTAGTTTAAGTCCTAATTAAAGTAACAATAAATTGGATTGATGAAAAATTAACAACTAAATACAAATTAACAAAATATAAATGAATGATAATGAAATTAAAGCAAAACCCAATAACTTAACTAATTAAACAATGCTAAAAAATGCTAGGGTGTTGATTTCACCTAATACGCTTAACTCAAATCATAGAATCTATTACTCAAGTTTTAATTCCTTGATTGAAAATCGAATTCCCTAAGTTGTAAAACATACATTCCCATGCTACATTTCCCTACTTATCCCTACTTATCCCTATTAAGCTTCCGCACCCAACAAATTGAAGATTAATAGTTCAAAGTCTTTTAAGCTTTATGGAATTCTAGATTTCATATCGCTAAACTTATCCCAGCCGCACTCCAACAAATTGAAGATTAATAGTTCTATCTAGATTTCATAGATCGCTAAACCTATCTCTAGCGCGCACCCAACAAATTGAAGATTAATAGTTCAAAGTCTTTTAAGCTTTATGGAATTCTATCTAGATTTCATAGATCGCTAAACCTATCTCTAGCGTTTGCTTAATCTACGGTATTTATCTTAAGAGGCACAATCACAAATCACTTCTCAGTCTCATTGTGAACAACACACATTTGAATGGTGATCAAGCATCCAAAAGTCATTAAGCAAAGAGATAAACACTCAATCATGAAATTAAAACTCAAAGTAAATCAATGCATATAAATTTGAATCATTGTATCAAAGGTTACATCAAACCCTAGCTAAACAACCCAGTTCATACTAAAAAACAAAATAAAATAACAAAAACAAACTGAATCAAGATTCATCATTGAAAAACAAGCAAAAGATGGAGAAATCTTCTCTAATTTGAAGCCCAAATCTTCAATAATCTTCTCCTTCCATGAGCTGCCTCCCAAATGACGAACCAAGACTCTTTTTCTTTCCTTTTCGCTCTAATTTATACCTCTTTCACTTAAAGACCAAGCCCTAGCAAGCCAAAACGCGTCGTTTTATTTTTACAGCTGATGTAGGTTTCATCGTGGCCGCGGCGAGGACTTTCGGGCCAAATTTGAGTATGATAGAGTCTGAATCTAGAAAATTGTTAAACATATGAATTGTAGCCCTTTAAATTATCTTTTTGGTAATTTAAGAATCAGCACAATCCGAGGTCTATAGCTCAAGTTATGGCAGAAATATGGAAGCACGTCCAAAGACATTTTTCTTCAGTTCCCAGCGTACTTTTCACGACTTCAAGCCAAGTTTTCATCCTTGTCCAGTCAGAATTAGGAAAAACCCAAAACATGAAAGTTGTAGCTCTTTTTCTTAGCTTTCCAAAGCTTCTAAATTTAGGTCATTTCAAGTTTCCAAACTCAAGTTACACAATTTATGCTCAAAACTGTCATTTATGCTAAAAATCATCGTTTAGGCCTGCAAAGACAAATTAATAGAATTAGGTAGGAATTATGGCCCAAATTGTATGAAAAGCATCCTAAATCCTATCAAAATTCAATGCAAAATCATAGTGTAAAATATGATTATCATCTTCCTCTATGATAGGGATAGTTTGTATCAACTTCATCGTTCTAACACATTGATCATTCTCCATATGTTTTATCCTTGTATTCAAATCATCCATTTCTAGGACGTTTTCAAACTTTTATGCACTCTTGTTTACTTCTGAATGAAGATGTTGTGTATAACTGGGTACCACATGCTCTACAACCCCAACCACATCATTCTTTGGATTAACCCTTGCTTGATTTAGTATTGGATCATGTTGTTTATTTGATTCCCTAGTGTTCATGTGGTTGCTAGCCAAAACAGAGAATAGTGGTGCATCAATCAATGACACATGCAATGAAAGGTATCTCGTCGGCTCTTCCAATTGTGTGCCAATGAAGAATGCAAAATCATTGTTATCCTCAATTTGTATAGGATACTCTTTAGTGACTTGCATGTACTTCAAGGTTAAGGTTAAATTATATTGATTTCTGCCGATATATTGTTCTTAACATAACAACAATTGTTAAATTGTCAGGGTTATTGTTGAATAATATGCGGAATATAATACAAAAAAATTATTCAATTTAACCCATTAATCCCACGATCAAGATTGATATATGCAATCTGTTTATAAAATAAAACAACCCATACAAGGTTTGTTGTTATTACCTGCGCTTGGAGGCTCTTTCAGGTTTATTTGATTTACTTTTCGCCAGTCAGTTCAACATGGAATCACTCCTGAGAAGTCCACACTAAGGCAAGGAGGCTAATCCACACGCAAGGAAGTTTGCTAGAATCCTTGGGTGCAAGAAGAGAGAACACGCAATTGAGAGAAGGAAATTCTCTCTCAAAAGCTAATAGGCGGCTAGGGTTTTTGCTTGGGAGAAAATAATGAACTTATTATCATTTAATTCTCCCATTCATTTTCTTACATAGTGGGGAAATAAAATATTTCCCATTAAGAATAGGAATATTTCTATTCCTTGTTTTGAAATGGGATATTTTCAATTAAATATATCTTCCTACTTTGTGATAGGATATTTCTCAGTTAAATATATCTTCCTATTTTGCAATAAGATATTTTTCAGTTAAATATACCTTCCTATTTTGCAATAGGATATTTCCCAATTAAATATATATTCCTAATAAATAAATATGAATATTTATTTATTCATATATTTAATAATGGGATATTTAATTATATTAGATATATTTATTCCATATATTTAATTCATATTAATATGAATGTTTTATATTAATATTAATATAATTACAACTTTGCTAAATTAACTTCAATATAAATATTGAATGTTGGCAACGACCTTCATAGAATTTAATCATACAACAAAATTACCAAAATACCCTTTTTGTCTAAAAGACGAAATTATCCTTCATTTTTATTCTCAATAAAACTGTCTTTAATGTGTGATATGTAGACTCTTTATTATGTTGGCAGTGACCGGATTTATAATTAAGCATCAACTTAATTAGTGTTTTGTACACCAATCAAGATTAGCATTTAGCAAGGCATCATGATTACCCAACAAATAAAGATTCAACGAAATAGCTACATTTCAACAATATAGTTACCATGCAATTCAAATCATTTCATCATCATTTATCTCATCAAGGTTTGAAGTATAAAAGTAGTGTCAACTTCAATGAATGTACCTTGATATGTTTATATTCAGTTGTCGAATCAACGACCATATAAATTGGATTCGAGTACCGACTCGATTCCATTGTTGCCATAGCTTTTTTGGTCATGGTTCCTAACTGAATATCTCAGCGAGATAATTTCTCCTATGACCAAGAGTGATGAATCCTTTGTTGATCCACTATAGTCATAGTGTACTTCTCGATGTAACCAACAACTACCGTATTGATAACCCTAGATAGGATTACTTTAAGCTAGTGTCAAATTACATCAATAATTATACATGACGCTCTAATGATCTCAAGTCGAGGGATCACATGCACTGCCATCTGTTGGAGGATATATTCCACAGACATTGGCATTACCATATTGTATGGAATCCTTCGGTGGGTCATGATGTGTTGTAACTACAACATGCAATGATAGCAAGTGCACTAGTCGCACAAAGTAATAAAGTGATGAGTGAGTATCGTTTCCACGAGGATTGATTGTTAAGCACTAATTTTCCTAAGTGTTTTTCAAGTTGAAGAAACCAAAATTGTTTGGATTAATGGGATATTAGAAAATAACTAATAACAAAACTTACTAAGTATTAAAAACTAATTAATGAGAGCAAGAATCTAAAGCAAGAGTAATATCAATTTAACAAAAGGTTAGGGTTTTGACTTCATTCGGACTCTATGGATGAATTTTACGGATTATGCTATTTTCACACTCACATGCAAGGATTGTAAATTGAATTCTCTAGGTTGTCAAACATACCTTCTCAGGTTATGAATTCCTACTTTTCCCTATTAAACTTCCGCACCCAACAATTTGAAGAATAATAGATCCAAGTTCATTAAGCTAATGGAATCCTAGATTGATTTCATTGATTCTCAAATCTATCTCTAGCATTCAATACTACAATGGTGATTACCCAAGAAGCTCAACATGATTCATTTCTCAATCTCATCATATTCATCAAATAAAATCAATAAAAACAGAATAACCACACAATCTGTGCAATAGAATATAAAAATAACGATAATCAAGTGATTAACCCATAGAAATTCGAGTTACATCAAAACCCTAACCCAAAATGGGTTAGTTCATAACCAAGTCAACGGAAACAAAAAAAAAAAAAAAAAAAACAGTAAACATAGCATTCAACATATTGAAATAAAGAGAAAAGAAAAGAAATCTCCCATAGTTGAAGAATCCACAAGGTTGAATCTCAAATCTTCTCACTTTCTCAACAAAAATGCAAATCTATTCAAAACTCAATCAAAACTAGACGAAAACTAGACGAACCTTCATCAAAATGGCAAGGTTTTTTTTATATAGCTCGCCTAAAAGACCTAAAACCTTCCTAAAATAAAACTGTGCGTTTTGGAGAAAACTAAAATTCGCAGACTTCACCGCAGCGAAGAAAGAATTTCGCTTGCGGTGATGGGGTAAAATGGACTCTCGTGCTTAACTTCTTTCGCTGCGACGAACCTTCATGAAGAATTCTAAATTTACAGAATTGCCCTCCGCTTGCTTCTTTGCTTGAATCTTTGATCTTCGATGCTCTCCCATGGGAACAAGCTTCATAGTGCTTCACTCTGCTTCAGAACTCTCCTAAATTCTGAGATCCGCTACTGGGTCCGTAAACTCCAATTCGCTCATTATTTACTCAAAATGTCCATTTTGGCCTGCAACACAAAATGTATAGAATTAAGTAGCAATTCAGGCATAAATGAACTAAGAAGTATCTAAAATCCAGCCAAAAAGCCTAGATAAAATAGTATAATTCTCGGATTATCAAATACCCCCAAACTAAAGACATGCTCATCCCCGAGCATCAGGTACAAAACACAAAGAAAGAAAAACAATCAAACAACCAAAAACACAAAACAACAAAACTGAAAATGATAAGACACAAATTTGATTCAAACACAACACAATAATTGCCTAGAATTTATACAAATCTCAATAATTGTTGAAAAATTATTACTAGAAAATGTTCAACACTCCAAGAAGTTATAAGTTGCATCGACTATCTTTCTCTATTGGTTCCCCGAGTAGGTGATCCCCACTTCAGTCCACATTTCGACTTTCCAGATTATTTTATGCAGAAATGCAAAGTTTATCAAATGGCAGCAGACTCCATAAGCCTAAGTATCAAACTACTCTCCACTAATTAGAATTAGACATCACTAAAGATCAAAAGGTCTTTACAGACTTATAACGTTAGGCTCGATTAGTGGGCTTCAAAGGAAAGGAAAGGATAAACAAACAAGAGAACTCGGTTTCCTTAAAGCAAACACTAAGACTTAATCAACTTCCACTTTCTTTCTCAACCATCACTCAAGATGTCATCCATTTTACAACCTTCAAACTTATGCATTTCTTACTTTTTATTTTGAATTGAACTAAAGAAATTTTTTTCTTCCCCCCTTTTTTAAATAACAATAATCACCAATTTGAGGTTAATTACCCCTCTTATTCTTCTTGCCTTTCTCACAAACCCCAAACTAATCTTTTAGTTTATTCTCACAACTCTCCAAGCTCTTTGTGTTTGCATTAGGTTTAGAGTTCTCTTAAAAGTTGCGGATGTGTTTAGGGTGAAAGGTTTGGGCATTATTGGTTGCACAAGAAAGAAATGACAACGATGATTTCATAAGGCTCAAATGGGTAACTCGGGATAAAATATATGGTCGGCTGGAAAGGCTCAAACGTTTTGAAAAACTGCCTAAATCACTTCCTTAATAAAGCCTATTCCTAAAATTTTCGCCTCAAGCATTTCTCAACTAGGTTCTAGAGTCCATCAGCATTATAAAGACTTTACCTAATCACATAAAATGAATCTAAGCATGCCAAAATAATGAAAATGGTGGCTGAACCACTCAGCAAACCTTAAGCTAAATTCAGTCAACCAACATAAACTTGAAGCAATGCCTAACATTTTTCAACAATAAAATCCCAACAATTTTATTCTCATCATAGACTTATAAAATTCATCATTGGCAAACAGACCAAAACACGAAATTAACTAAACAAAAAAAAAAAATTTCTCAAATTTCTCCTACCCCCAAACTAAAGATGACATTGTCCCCAATGTCACATTATGCACGAATTAGGAATAGAAAAACAAAATCTACAAAGGTATGAGATAGTTCCCTGATTAATCCATGAAGTTGAAGTTTTGTTCAACAACATGCACACCTGGTCCTTGGCTTTCTCATCATCATAATCTATAAAAACAATTGAAATAATGTGGTGTCCACTGTGTTAGAAAAGTTCACTAACTAATATGAAAATATTACAATCCTAATCTCACCTTTACAACTACTAGGAAATTAAAACAAAATTTGAACCATCCAAAACAAAAAGCAATTTAGTTCAATGTTCGAAATGAAATACAAAAACAACTAAAACAAAGAAAATAAAATACAAAAACAGGTGTTCAGGTTCATTCTTCGGTCTCCTCCTCTCCTTCAGTATCGTCCTCTTCTGAGTCGGAGCCTATCCATTCTTCTGAATCCCAGTCTGCCTATTGGAAGCTTGAATATCAATGTTGAGCTTGGTGAAGCAACTGTGCTGCATGTCATACATCATATGGGTCTGTTCTGCCAGCCAATCCTGATGTTTCGCCATCTGTTTCATCTGACCCAACATCTGCTGCATCATCTCCTTTAATGTGGATGTGGAACTGGATGATGTGGCAACTTCTGTGGTTCTTTGTCTTTTTGTTCCAGAGCTAGGTGCTTCACTCGGAGTATGCCTAAGTAGCTTCCGATAGTAGGATGTGTTGAGAACTGGGGCAGCATGGATAAGTGGTTCATCCTCCTCCTTATGTACTCCTGCCTTAATGCACAACTCGGTGATAAGATGTGGGAAGGCGAAACTCCCTCGCCTTGGTTGGGCTGCATTCTGTATACTATTCAAGATAATCTTCCCCACATCCATCTTCTTTCTAGTGGCAATGGAGTAAAGCAGCAATGCCTTGTCAAAAGTTACTAAACTATAATGTGTTTTCGGCATCATCCACGCACACACAAAATACTACCACAACCTAGCTGTCGGAGTCAGATTAGTTCCCTTGATGCTCTTCTTTCCCTTCTTTGAAACCTCCCAAGGGGTATCTAGTTTTGCTATAACCTTAAGTATCTCATCCTCCTAAAATTGTTTCTTCTTAAACTCCAGATACTCATCAGGGTCAATCGAAGGCAAGTGAAAAAAATCATTGATGACCTTTGCATTGAATGGCACATTAGTACCCCTCACAAACACATGACCAGGATCACACTCAGGGAGGTTGGCATAAAACTCTCTTACTATCGGCTCTACATCTGTATGTTCAAGTTCATTCATAAATGCATTCCACTTTTGCCCTTCACTCCACTCTTCAGCATAAACAGTGGTCAAACCCCGCTCGGTAATAAACCTTTTATCCTTCCCTTTTGATTGCTCCTTCATATCGTTGTCGGGCCTTATCATTTACAAATCAGTTGTCCACCTTTTTCCCTTTTCCTTTACCCTTTGACAGTAATTTGAGCGGCATTTTCCCCAAACTACAAATCTAAATCGATAATTCAATGCTAAGCACCTCACTATCAACCACAATTAATCCTGCAAAAACACAACACTTCCAAAAATCGCACCTAGACCCCCAAACTTCGATTCTTCCAAACTTCACAAAACACTCCCAAAATTCAAACCCAAACTCCTCAACACCACACAATTCACAATCTACACTTCCTTAAACAAAATCAAAGCACAATAATACTAAAAATCCATAACTCAATCAACAATCAAAATTTTCAGATCTACAACTCTAAACTCGAAATTTTGCAATTAAAAGCTTAGGGAACTTGAAATCTTACCAAAACTAGGAAGTATTCACCACCAATTTAGGCCAAAATTAGCCTAGATCGCAAAATCCCCAAATTCTTGAACCTACAATTTTCTTCAATTTTTTGCAGAGATCTTTGCTAAAATGAGTTGTATTGGTGTTTGGGAAGGTCAAGGAGTGAGGTAATGTGTTGGGAAATCACTGGAAAGGCTCTAGATCAAAGATGGAAAAAGTTTGCTCTCGGATGTGTTTGAAGTGTTTTGTGAAAAATGAAGAGTCGCGGTTTCTATTTATAAAAAGCAGGTTTTGCCGCGGTGAAGAACAATTTTCGGCACAGCGAAGTTCTTCATTTCTTTAAAATTTCACCCAAGTCGATGCCGTGGCGAAGAAACATCTTTAGTCTTGGCGAAAAAATCCTAGTGTATACAACGCCGCGGTGAACTTCCTTTAGTTAAATTTTGCAAAACTCTTTCTGCCGTGGCGAAGAAAATTTCTTAACCAGGGGTGAAAAATTCCAGGGAGCACGTTGCCTCGGCAAAGAACAAACTTTGCCGCGGTGAAGTCTGCGACTTTTCAACTTCTGTTGTTTGCAAAATGTGCTTTGTCGTGGTGAAGAAAAGTCATAGTTCGAAAATTTTCCCTTTTTCTGCCTTAGTTCGAAATTTCACCTGAAACACCCAAAAACACACAAAATCAAATTTATTCTAAATAATAAGAAAACTAAACAAATTCAAACAACAAACAAATGAAAAACAATTGAAAACACTTGGGTTGCCTCCCAAGAAGCGCTTGTTTATTGTAATAGCCACTACTAACACTCATAATGAAATACATATAAAATAATATAAAGAAATTGGGCCCAAAATTTTCTTTTTATTAAATATATATATATATATTCTTTACAAACATATACATTTTTACACAAACTTATAATGTATACAAAAGATACTAAAACATGGTGGACAGTGTAACCGCTTCCTCTCGCGTGTCAACGTCCATCCGACTGTGTCCTCACCTGGATCCTGCAAAACATAGGAAAACAACGGGGTGAGCACTAAAATAATGCTCAGTAAGTAAATCCTCTACTCATCATTCCCCGTAACTCTCTCTCTCTAATCCTTTCCTTACAACTCCTCATTCAATTTCTCTTTGGGTATTTCTTTCTCTTTCTCTTTCTCTCTTTCTTATAACTCTTTTCTAATAACTCTTTCATAAGTCATGGCCCCATCTTACCGGGGGCACGGCCGGGACTCGCTCCCACTCTACGTGACCTCTACTCATTTTAGCCGATCGGACTCGGTTATGCATGGATTCGGAACCCTTGGCCACGTGAGTGTATAATCTCTCTCTCGGGTACTCGGGTATAGCCCTCATCCGCATGCACTCTCACGGGCTACACCACTTCTCTATCTCATTCTCATGCCGCTCTCTCAATGCAGCGTACATGCGGGAATACTCTACCCATTACTCACGGGTTCCCCATCGCACAACCTACTCTATTCTCTCTCTCTTAGCTCTTAAAGTAGCTTATACTCAAATTCTTTACTAAGTCTCAAGCTACTTTTTAAGTGTATAACTAGTTCATGCTCACTAATGCACTAATGAAATGCCAAATACAAGATTTCCTCAAAACAGTCATTCTGCACAAGTCACACTAAAAAGGCCATAACTTTCGTTATACACCTTGGATTGCTACGGTTTTGGTCTCTTTTTAAAGCTTAGAAACAGGGATATAACTTCTATGTTTTGGTCTCAGCCCAGTTCAATCCGTAAGATGCCCAAAAATTACTTAGAAAGTTACGGCAGTGACAGGGCAGATTTCACTTAGGCATTTCATCAAACAACTCATGTGCATATAAACACTCTACTAAAATTACTACTATACTTCATTCTCTAGCCATCCAAAATGGGGAAAAACTCCCTCAAATACTCATAATCCCTATCAAGAAAAGCACTTCCAAATAGGGTCACACAACATCTCTCAAACTTCATCTCAAATTCCATTTCTCATCACACATCAAAAAAACACTTCTCATACATGGAGTCTATCCAACAACCACAAAAATAGCTACTCATCTCAACTCAATTCTCAACAACATAACATCCTTATGCAAGCATACATCTCTACTCAATCTCTACTCAAAAGCTTATTCAAAACTCAAGTTGGTTGGATTTTACTTACCTTATGAAAAGATGACTTCTTTAGCACTTTTCCTTTCCTTTGTTGTCTTGTCTCTTCTCTACAACTCAAAACAACAACAAGAACAATAACAACCAAATAAGACTTCACTATAACTATAAGAAAACTCACATCTAAAGCATGAATCCTTACCTTAGGATGCTTTAGATGAAATCTCTACTCAAAACCCCTCTTAATTCCCTTAGAAATCTTGGAAGATTGGATGGAGAAATTGAGAGAAAGTAGGCAAATGGAAGAGGCGGTGGGATGGATGAACTAAAGGGTCTCTACACTTAACCCTTTTTAGCTCATATTATAAGCATCCTTTCCCATTTTGCCCTTGCCCTTCCTTAGAATTCCATCTATATCCTTTGATTCTTTTCAAATACACCCCCATCCAAACACAATTTCTACTAAATTTTCTTACATTTTACTCTCCACTTTTCCTACTAATTAGGGGTAGAATGGTCTTTGTGCCCCAAAAGAAGAATTCTCTAGAAAACTCAAGAAACTTTGTCTTAGGCTCGCCGCCGCGGCGAAGAACTTTGTGTCGCCCCGGCGAAACAGGGCAGAACCTACCTGTGGGTGCAGCTCCTCCTCGCCGCGGCGAAGATTCTTCTTCGGCCCGGCGAAGATTGGATTTCCAAACTTCACCAAAACTCAACCAATTTCAAGGCAACCATTCAACCAACTCAACATACAAACTCAATTGAAACTGAAACAGTAAACTTTTAACTAATACAGCAAATCTTAAATACGTACCTCAAGTGGGATATTACATTTATAGTCGGAAGCTCGACTTTCTCGAGTCCTCATTTCGGCATGTCAAGTTGGATGGGAATTGACTTGCAAATCACCCCATCAATGTATGGCTTCAACCTTTGTCCATTCACCTTAAATGTGCCCTTTTCTTCATGTGACACCTCCACCGCTCCGAATGGGTAGACTCTTGTAACTATGAAGGGTCCGGACCATCTAGACTTAAGTTTTCTAGGAAATAGCCTAAGACTAGAATTATACAACAACACTTTCTGACCCACTTCAAAGTTCTTCTTCCGGATATTCTTGTCATGCCACCTTTTTGTCTTTTCTTTGTAAATCCTAACATTCTCATATGCTTCGTGACGGAACTCATCGAGTTCATTCAAAGTTAGCATCCTTTCTTCCCCAGTAGCTCGTAAATCCATGTTGAGCTGCTTGATTGCTATGCCTTATGGTGTGCTATCGTAGGCACCCATAATTAAAACCCTAAAAAATACATGTAGTAGTGTGAGTAGGGATCGTTCCCACGAAGAGTGTCTAGCCGAGTTTAATGTTACGTGAACAAGGCTGGGGGGTTTTTGAGTAAAACAGAAATAATTTCAGGAAAAACAATTCAAATTAAACTATCGAAATCAATCAAATAACGAAACTTGGTCTAAGTCAACATCCACCATCAGAATCTTACAACTAATCATCAATACAAAAATAAATCAATTCATACCCTGAATATTCACCGTTGGAACTATTTTCTTATCTCTCCTTAGTTGTAATTAATTAAGAAACAAGCGATCTAATTAACCTTACTACTAAACAACCCTAGACAAGCGCTAAAGATTTAATCTAGTGGTAGCCTTAAGACCTAGAGAAATCGATAAAGCTAAACAACACAAACTCAAGCGGTTGCATTTAATTTAGTTGAGTGTTCTTCTTAAGAATTACTAATTCCTGACGCAGCAAATTATTAACCCTAATTGCTTCACAAGTTAGAGGAATCAAACAATTATGGATTTGATATATAACTTAGCAGTAGATTGCAGCAACTAATAAACTAGTAGGCCTCCTAGTAATTAAACGCAACAATCATGACAATATGCATAGAAGAACATCCAATACTCAAACATAAATTGAACACTTAAAGAAAAAAAACCAGATTGATCTCACAGTTTATTGATTCCGAGGTCTCCGTTTCCTTTGACCAAGTTATGAAAATTGGCCGCTCATGGCCATCATGAAAATCAAAAGAAAATGAATTTTTTTGGAAGAGAGAAAGAGAGGCGTGTGTAAATCTCTAATCTGATCTCCCTCTCTCAATATCCAATTCGAATTTTTTATTCTACTAAATCTAAATCTCCTAAAAATATTCTAAAATCTCAAAATAAACTTTATCCTAATATGAGTAATTGAACATAAAATAAAGTATTAATACAAAATAGGAAAGTGGTGATTCCAGCTGTAACTTGCGTGCAACAGGTCTTCAATCCAATAATAAACTGCCTATTGGACTTGCATGACAAGGTAGAATGTTCCAGAACGTCAATAGAGCAGGTGTGTTAACTTCAAGCCCGATTACAACCTTGATGCAACGAGTATATCTCCAAACTCAAAACATGAAAGTTTTAGATCTCTTTCTTAGGGTTCCACAGAATTTTGAATCATCTCAATCGGAGCTTGGATGAGAGAGTTATGTCTAGATTACTAAACAATGTTGAAATTGTTCTAATTCACTTAACTAGTTCCGTTTTGCATTTAACGCCTCCATTTGCATCCTAAATCAAAATAGAATAATAATGAGTACATTTAGGCAACAAATAAGTATAAAAGACTAGACATTAAGGGGGTAAATATGACATTTTGCATTCTCATCACCTTATGCTCGAGTTCTACCGACAAGTGACATGCCTTCCTATAGACCATCCTAAATGGAGACATACTAATCGGAGTCTTAAATGCAGTGTGGTTGGCCCATGATGCATCATCTAATTTTCGTGACCAATCATTCCTAGATGCATTAACTGTCTTCTCTAGAATTCCCTTAAGTTCTTTGTACGACAGTTCCACTTGCCCACTAGTCTGTGGATGGTATGGTGTTGCAACTCTATGTTTCACTCCATATTTTTCCCAATAGTGCATCTAATTGCCTATTGCAAAAATGAGATCCTCTATCACTGATGATTGCCCGTGGTACTTCGAATCTTGAGAAAATGTTCTTTCTCACAAAATTAACCACCACCCTGGCATCATTGGACGGTAATGCGACTGCTTCCACCCATTTCAATACGTAATCCACTGCTATCAAAATGTATGTGTTCCCAAAAGAATTTGGGAAAGGACCTATGAAGTCAATTCCCCACACATCAAATAGCTCAACTACTAGGATATTGTTCAATGGCATCTCATCTCTCTTTGATATATTTCTACTCCGTTGACATTGGTCGCATTCCTGAACCGTCCGAAAAGAATCCTTGAAAAAGGTTGGCCAATAAAACCCAGATTGAAGAACCTTGGCTACTATCCTAGCTCCTCCAAAATGGCCACCCATTTCCCTCTCGTGACAATACCGTAGAATACTCTCCATTTCCTCTTCCGGGACACATCTATGTATCATCTGATCAGCACAGTGTCAATACAAAAATGGCTTTTCCCAGAAGTAATACTTCAAATATGAGAAAAACTTCCTCTTTTGTTGGAAAGTCATGCCAATTGGGAGCACTCTCGATGACAAGTAGTTTGTAAAATCTGCATACCACGGTGCTTTCTCCACTCTCATCAATTTCTCATATGGGAAAGTTTCTTTGATTTGGGTTTACTCTTCATTTCCCTAAATTAGTCATTCAATCCTTGATAAATGATCTGCCACCACATTTTCTGACCCTTTCTTATCTCGTATCTCCAACTCAAACTCTTGTCACAATAAGATCCATCTTATCAGCCGAGGTTTCGCTTCTTGCTTTGCCAATAGGTGCTTGAGTGCTGAATGGTCCGTGTAGACTATCACCTTAGCACCTAACAAATATGAACGAAATTTGTCAAAAGCAAAAACCACAGCCAACAATCTTTTCCAGTGGTGGTGTAATTCAATTGTGCATCAATGATTGTTTTGCTAGTATACTGAATTACATGGAACACTTTGTTTTTCCTCTGTCCTAACACTACTCCTAGTGCAAAATCACTAGCATCACACATCAATTCAAATGGCAGTCCCCAATTGGGAACTACAATAATAGGTTTAGACACTAATAATTTTTTTAGAGTTTGAAAGGCATGCATGCATTCATCATTAAAATCAAAAGCAACATCTTTAATCAATAAATTGCAAAAGGGTTTAGAGATCTTAGAAAAATCCTTGATAAACCGTCTATAAAACCCCGCATTCCCCAAGAAACTCCAAACTGCTTTAACATTTGAGGGTGGTGGTAGCAGCTTCTCAATCACTTCTATTTTTGCTCAATCCACTTCTATGCCATCCCTTGAAATTCTATGACCAAGCACTATTCCTTCCTGGACCATGAAGTGGCACTTCTCCTAGTTGAGCACCAAGTTCATCTCCTTACATCGCTGCAGAACAAGTGAAAGATTAGATAAGCAATTGTCAAAAAATGAACCAAACACAGAGAAGTCATCCATGAAGACTTCTATAAACCGCTCCACCATATCACCAAAGATAGACATCATGCATCTCTGAAATGTGGCTGGTGCATTGCATAACCCAAAGGGCATCCTTCGGTAAGCAAAGGTTCTATAGGGACACGTGAAGGTCATCTTCTCTTGATCCTCAGGAGTGGTGGCAATCTGATTATATCCTGAATAACCATCTAGGAAACAGTAATAAGCATGCCCTGCCAATCTTTCCAACATCTGATCGATGAAAGGAAATGGAAAATAATCCTTCCTTGTCACTTCATTTAATTTCCAGTGGTCAATGCATATTCTCAGCCTGTGACCATCCTAGTTGGTATCAATTCATTGCTTTCATTCTTTATCACTGTGATACCTCCTTTCTTCGGAACCACTTGTACCGGGCTCACCTATGGACTATTAGAAATAGGATAAATTATGCTCGCATCTAGAAGTTTCACCACCTCCTTTCTCACCACTTCCTTCATCGAAGGATTCAATCTCCATTGTGGTTGAACCCTAGGCTTGACATCATCTTGCATAAGTATCTTATGCATACAAAACGACAGAGAGATGCCTCTAATATCCGAAATAGTCCATCCAATTGCTGATCTATGTTCTCTTAGTACCCTAATCAACCGCTCTTCTTCCAATTTGCTCAACCTTGAACTGATGATTACTGGGAAGGTTTCTGCTTCACCAAGATACACATATTTGAGGTGGGAAGGCAAAGGCTTCAATTCAAGCTTCAGAGGTTCTTCCTATCTTTCCTTTTCTTTCTCCTTCTCAAAATCAAATTCCTCAAATTTTAGATCTTGGCTCTCATCAATCGACTGAAGTGCTTCCAACAATCTAGCACATTCATTCTTCGCCGACTCATCTACCTCTACTATTTTTGATTGGGCAATATAAGCTTCTAGAGGCAATAGTGGAGTGTTCTCTTCAATAGCCTTTGCTACCAGTTTATCCACCACATCAACACTAAAGCACGAATCCGACTCGAATAGAAACTTCATAGCTTCAAACACATTGAACGTTACTGTTTCATCTTGCACTCTTATCAGTAACTTTCCTTCTTGCACATCAATAAGTGCTCTTCCTGTGGCAAAAAATGGTCGGCCCAAAATAAGAGGCTGTCACGGCCCAATCTAACCTTGGGCACGACTGGGCTAGGCTCGCCCCAAGCCCACTATCGTGAACACTTTACTTAGTACTGTCCCTTCCCTTAAGGAATTTCTTTGCCTCCCCCACCACTTGAACCCAAGACCAAAGGGCTATAGTCAATTGGACCTAGCCTAATGGTACTCACCATGCTTCCCAATTGACTATAGCCCTTGGTCTTGGGTTCGAGTGGTGGGGGAGACGAAAGAAATCCCTTAAGAGGGGGATAGTACTGAGTAAAGTGTTCATGATAGTGGGCTTGGGCAGTCCAGCCCAGCCGTGCCCACGGTTAGATTGGGCTGTGACACACCTTGTGCTAGAATCTTACATTTTGATGCTTTAGGATTGAAAATCTATGAAAATCCAAGCCAAATCCTATAATTTCCCTTTGAAATTTAGTGAAGAAAATTGAGAGAAAATGGGGTGAAGGTGGCGTGAACAAGGGCTGCATATATGGCTATGGTTTCTTCAATGAAACCTTATATATAATATTATATCCATGTATTCTCATTTTGCCCTTGCACTTTTTATGAAATTTCATCTATATCCTTTAGTCAATTACCAAAATACCCTTATTTTTATAATCTTCTTCACATTATTTTGCTTCCTTTCACTTCCCACTTTTTCATCTAATTATGAGTGAAAAGACCATTTTACCCCTAATGAAGTTTTAAGGAATTTTCTTCACATTTGTCTAAGGTAACTTCAAAGAAATCCAACTAAGGGTATTAGGGCATAAATAAAATTATGTACCTTGATGTGGGTGTTACAATTCTCCCCCCTTAAAAGAATTTCATCTGCGAAATTCAACTGAACAATTTAGGATAGCGTTACGTACTTCTTGCTCTACTTCCCATGTAACTTCTTCTACCATATGATTCCTCCAAAGAACTTTTACTAATGGAATACTCTTATTTAAGAGCTTCTTTAACTTTTCTGTCCAGTATCTGAACTGGAAGCTTCTCATAAACAAGATTCTCTTCTAATTCCACTTCTTCTGCTTTCAATATGTGTGAGGGATTGCTTACATACCTTCGAAGCATTGATACATGGAAATTATTGTGCACTCTATCCATATATGGTGGTAGCGCTAACTGGTATGCTACTTTCCCTACTCGTTGCAATACTTCAAAGGGGCCAATGTATCTAGGGGTAAGTTTTCCTTTACCACCAAACTGCATTACCCACTTGTAGGGGGGAAATCTTAATAAACACTTTATCACCCACTTCAAATTCTACATCATTTCTCTTTAAATCCCATAGCTCTTTTGTCTATCTTGAGCTTGCTTCATTCTGTTCCTGATCAATTTAATGTCTTCCATCATTTTCTGAGTTATCTCCAGTCCAAGAGCTGTATTCAAAGCATCTTTCTCTCCTACTTCATCCCAGTGTAGTGGGGATCTACATCGTCTACCATATAAAGCTTCATAAGGAGCCATCTTAATTGTATTATAAGCAAACTCTATGAATGGTAGCATCTCATGCCAGGTCATCTTATAATCCATACAACACACTCTCAACATGTCCTCCAACACCTGATTGGTTCTCTCAGTTTGGCCATCTGTATGTGGGTGGTAACCTGTACTAAATGCTAACCTGGTACCCAAGTTTCTCTGCAGACTAGTCCAGAAAGTTGAAAACAAATCTGAAATCTCTATCTGATACTATTGTCTTGGGTACCCCCTGAAATCTAACTATCTCTCTAACATAGATCTAGGCCAACTGATCTGAGGTGGTACTATCTTTTACTGGAAGAAAATGTGCTGATTTGGTTGATCTGTCTACTATCACCCATAGCACATTATAACCCTTTTGAATTCTTGGAAGGCTTGCAATGAAATTCATTGATATACTTTCCCATTTCCATTAAGCAATGCTAAGTGGCTGAAGCAATCCTTGTTAGAGTAGATGCCCTAGAGCCAATCAATTATTGTAGAATTGACTCTTTGTAATAATGTTCATTGATCAATAAATGACATTTTATTCTATATCGCGTAAATCATCACTGTATGTATTGATATATGTCCTTAGAATGATTGAATCGTGACGAGGGTATCAAGTGTTTCAAATCTTGATAGTGAGAACCCTATGAGCACATATGGTGGCCATTCTAGAAAAGTCCGTAGCCCCAATATTATTCTGAAGTAAGGGCACATATAATACGGTAAGGCTATCATAGTGTTGAACGACCCTGTCGAAAGGCAATGACTGATCTCACTTGTCAAGGTTGTTTGGTGACAACCTGGTGCAACACATAGGTGCTTGCTGTAGGCAAGTTCACTGGACTGACCCACCAGAGGATTCCATATGGATGGTAACCCTAGTGTACATACTGGAATTATTCACCGCGGCGAAGTCAGTTGCTTTCCCAATTCTGTATTTTTCACGAAGGGACCAAACTGCAGTTTTTAATAACCTATAAAGCCAATAATCATTATGCACATATAAGAGGGTAATTAATTAATAAACCCACCCAATTCAAAAATTAATTATTTTTTAAATGTATGCTATGTACTTGTTTGTATATTGTATGGTGCCCGTACATGAGCCCTATGACCTATGGTGAATGTTTTAAATTATTTTGGGTATGTATGGTTGTAAGTTTTAAAAATAGGGCCTGCATGTCCTGCCTTCCTTCCCCTTCTTGATGTACATTCTTTTCTCATCTCATTCCCCTCGAATGTAAATCGAGGTTAAGATTAATTATATTGTAAATTTAGTATGATGTTTTTGTAATGTACTTGAGGCGGAACAAAGGAAGAGGCAATCGTACTTGAAGACTCAAGATATTCATTACATGACCCCTAGGTGACCTACCGATTCCTCTAGGCTTGAGGAAATCGGTTTTAGTTGAGCCATGTACCGGCATGTTTTAATAATTTGTTTAGAATGCATGCTAAGATTGAATGTTCAATAACATGCCGAGCGATGTCATTTTAACAAAGATAATAATCCGATGAGACGTTAAATAACAAACTCTCAAATAAAGGATATTAAGTCGCATAAGCCTTCCATTACCATGGTTTTAATCAAACCACTGTTCGTCAAAACCTTGTTTGCCAAAGCGAAAGGTACACTTCTACTTGTGGGAGGTTAAAATGCATTGGAGTTTTCCTTAATGGTGATGGGTCGACATAAAATGACGGTTTTGCTTGTTCGCCAAAGCGAAGGTTGATAAACGTGTCATAGGCAAAGTAGAGAAGTACACATATTATGTGTACGTGGAGGCATTTAATGTCAACTCTATTGATACTGAGAATCACACTTGAGGACGGTGGTTGGGGCCATTGGATTGTGTGATTGGCTTATTGGCTTCGTCACATTTAAGGTTGATAGTAGGAGTTATCAACTGGTGTGGATTAAGTTTCTTGGCCTACCTAATCAACCCATTTTGGCTTGTTCACCAAAGCAAAGGTTTGAAATGGGCCGGATGGGGTATGAGTCCACTAGGAAAGTCAACAGGCTTTCCCGAGTTAGTGGGAGCATCGTTTAATAAAAGACGATATTAAATAATAATGAACTTTATAATGACTTTATCTTTTCTGCAATTGTAGATTCACCAAAAATGAGCATAATGAACCTACGACCGATAATTGAGAAAGAAGACAGGTTGGATGGATCCAATTTCTCAGACTGGTATCGTAATCTTCGGATTATACTCAAGTCGGAAAAGAAATTGTTTATCCTTGAAAAGCCATACATGGCTAAGCCTAATCTTGATGCCACTCAGGAATTAAAGGATACTTATCAAAAGTTCCTTGATGATGCTGATGGTGTTCAATGCTTGATGTTAGCATCAATGACACCAGTGCTGCAAAACCAGCATGAGAATATGGACGTTGCTGCCATTATTCTACACCTCAAGGAGCTTTTTGAAGGAAATGCTCGACATGAGAGGTACAAGGTGTCGAAAGTACTGTTTAGGAGTCGTCTGACTGAGGGAGCCCAAGTTGGTCCTCATGTGCTTAAGATGATCGAGCACATAGAGAGGCTTGAGACATTGGGATTTGAGTTGGATGCAGAATTACAAATGGATTTGATTCTGCAATCCTTGCCAGACTCTTATGCACCGTTCATAATGAACTTCAATATGAACATGATGGTGAAAACCCTGTCAGAACTTTTGAACATGCTGAGGACTGCAAAGCAGGACTTGAAGAAGTCCAAGCCTATTTTACTGGTTACTGCCAGTAAAGGAAAGGGTAACAGCAAGGTTAAGGCCAAGCCCAAGCCCAAAGGTCAGGTTGTTCTTGGGCCTGAGAGCGGCATAGGGAAGGGCAAAGTAGTCTGCTTCTTTTGTGGCAAGCCTGGCCATTGGAGGAAACACTACAGGGCTTTCCTCGCAAGCAAGAAGAAGTCAGGTGCTACGACTTCAGGTATGTTTATGATTGAGATTAACTTCTCTCCTTCAACATCTTGGGTCATTGACACAGGATGTGGTACTCACATTTGTACTGATGTGTAGGGACTAAGGCAGAGTAGAGTGCTTGCCAAGAGAGAGGTGGACCTATGAGTTAGAAATGGAGCACATGTGGTTGCATTGGCTGTAGGGACTTACTGTTTATCTTTGCCTACGGGCTTGTTGTTGGAACTACATAACTGTTATCATGTATCTTCTATTTCTAGAAATATTATTTCAGTATCCGCTTTGGATAATGTAGGGTATCATTTTGAGATATCTAATGGATTATTGTCCTTTAGTTTGAATGGTATTCTATTTGGAATTGCCAGGTTATATAATGGATTATATGTTCTTGATTTAAACAATAAAGATATTCTAAATGTTGAAACCAAGAAAGCTAAACATAGTGATCAAAACCAGACATACCTTTGGCATTGTAGATTGGGTCATGTTAATAAGACCCGCATTGCAAAACTTCAAAGGGATGGAGTTTTGGACCCTTTTGACTTTCAGTCATTGAGGTATGCGAGTCATGCCTGTTAGGCAAGATGACCAAGTCTCCTTTCACAGGACAAGGTGAAAGGGCTATTGAGCTGTTAGGCATCATCCATAGTGATGTATGTGGTCCACTAATAGTTGAGGCCAGAGGTGGATATTCATACTTCATCACATTTACTGATGTTTTCAGTAGATATGGTTATGTCTACCTTATGAGACATAAATCTGAAGCCTTTGATAAATTCAAGGAATTCAGGAATGAAGTATAGAATATGTTGGGCAAGAGTATTAAAGCTCTTCGGTCAGATCGAGAAGGTGAATACTTAAGGTCAGGGTTTTCTGAATACCTAAAGGAATGTCGGATTGTATCACAACTCACCCCTCCGTATACACCCCAACACAATAGAGTGTCTGAAAGGAGGAATAGGACCTTACTTGATATGGTTAGGTCCATGATGAGTTTTAGTGATTTACCTGCATCGTTATGGGGTTATGCCCTAGAAACTACGACTCACGTTTTGAACTATGCACCATCAAAGTCTGTAGATAAGACTCTATATGAGCTGTGGAGTGGGCGAAAGCCTAGCTTGTCTTATCTAAGGATTTGGGGTTGCGAATCTTATGTTAAGAAATTGACTTCAAACAAGTTGGGCCCAAAATCCTGTAAATGTATATTTGTGGGGTATCCAAAAGAGACCAAAGGATACTATTTCTACCACCCAGAAGAGCGTAAAATTTTTGTTGTTCATTCTGGTGTCTTCCTATAAAATGAATTTTTTCTATGAAGTACTAATGGGAGAGAATTAGAACTCGATGAAGTTCTAGAACCACAAAATATACTAGATGAAGGACGGGATGATGTGCCACTAAAGGTGGTTGAACATCAAGAAGACGTTACTCCATAACTTGTGCATCAAAGTGAACCACCTCAGGTAGCATAGGAGCTACGTAGATCTAAGAGAGTATGCCATGAGCCCGAGAGATATGATTATCTCGTGACTCAACATGGTGACGTACTAGTCTACCAAGACGATGAACCCAGAACCTATGAAGACGTTATATCGGATCTAGATTTTGTTAAATGGCTTGAAGCCATGAAATCTGAGATGGACTCCATGTACCAGAATCAAGTATGGTCTCTGGTGGAACCACCTGAAGGGGTAAAACCCATAGGGTGTAAATGGGTTTTCAAGAAGAAGACTGACATGGATGGTAAGGTGCATACCTATAAGGCACGACTGGTTGCCAAAGGTTTCAAACAAATTCATGGTATTGACTATGAAGAAACCTTTTTGTTGCTTGCCATGATTAAATCCATCCGGATTATGCTTGTGATTGCTGCATATCATGACTATGAGATTTGGCAAATGGATGTCAAAACAGCTTTCTTGAACAGAAACCTTGAAGAGGATGTGTATATGACACAACCCGATGGTTTCATTCTTGATGGGCAAGCTAATAGGGTATGCAAGTTGTAGAGACCCATTTATGGACTCAAGCAAGCTTCTAGGAGCCGGAACATTCGTTTTGATGAAGCTGTAAAAGAATTCAGTTTTATCAAGAACGAAAATGAGTCCTGTGTTTACAAGAAAGTGAGTAGAAGCGCAATAGTATTCCTAGTGTTGTATGTCGATAACATACTTCTGATAGGGAATGATATACTGAGCTTGCAATCGATAAAGACTTGGTTATCCAAGTATTTCTCCATGAAGGACTTAGGGGAAGCACCCTACATCCTTGGTATAAAGATTTATCATGATAGATCACGTAGGTTGCTTGGCCTAAGTCAGAGTGCATATATTGACAAGGTGCTGAAAAGATTCAGTATGGAAGAATCCAAGAAGGGATTTCTTCCGATGTCACATGGTGTTTATCTCTCTAAGGAATTGTGTCCTAGAACACGGGATAAGAAAGATAGGATGAAGAGGATCCCATATGCATCAGCAATTGGATCCATCATGTATGTCATGCTATGTACTCGATGATGTCTCATGTGCTTTGAGCACTTATAGTAGATATCAATCAGATCCAGTGAGCATCACTGGATGGCTGTCAAGAATATTCTTAAGTACCTGAAGAGGAGTAAGGATATGTTCTTGGTTTATGGAGGGGAAGATGAGCTCACTGTAAGAGGATACAGTGATGCTAGTTTCCAAATGGACAAAGATGATTATCGATCGCAATCATGGTTTGTATTTTGTCTCAATGGGGGTGCAGTGAGCTGGAAAAGCTTCAAGAAAAGCATTGTAGTGGACTCTACAATGGAGACTGAGTATATTGCATTGTTAGATGCGGCCAAGGAGGCTGTCTAGATTAAGAAGTTTGTTATTGAACTTGGTGTGGTTCCCATGATTGTTGATCCTATAGATAACTATTGTGACAACAATGGAGCAATTGCTCAAGCCAGGGAACCACGGTCTCATCAGAAGTCTAGAAACATACTTAGACGATTCCATCTCATCAGAGAGATAGTTGAGAGGAAAGATGTGAAGATCAGTAAAGTGCATACTGACGACAATCTCGCAGATCCACTGACAATGCCTCTATCGCAGCAGAAGCATGAAAGGCACTTGAGATCATTTGGTATTAAATACATGAATGTTGGCTATAGTGCAAGTGGGAGATTGTTAGAGTAAATGCCCTAGAGCCAATCAATTATTGTAGAATTGACTCTTTGTAATAATGTTCTTTGATCAATAAAAGGCTTTTTATACTATATTGCGTAAATCATCATTGTATGTATTGATATATGTCCTTAGAATGGTAGAACCGTGTCGAAGGGTATCAAGTGTTTCAAATCTTGATAGTGAGAAACCTATGAACACATAAGGTGGCATTCTAGAAATGTCCGTAGCCCTGGTATTATTATGAAGTAAGGGCATAGATAATATGGTAAGGCTATCATAGTGTTGAACGACCCTGTCGAAAGGCAGGGACTGATCTCACTTGTCAAGGTTGTTTGGTGACAACCTGGTGCAACACATGGGTGCTTGTTATAGGCAAGTTCACTGGACTAACCCACTAGAGGATTCCATATGGATGGTAACCCCAGTGTCTATGGAACAAATCCTCTAACGAATGGTGGTGCATGTGATCCTTAGACTTGAGATCATTTGGAGCGCCTTGTACACCGATTGGTGTAGTTTGACACTAGCCTAACGCAGTTCTATTCAGAGGTGTCAATACGGTGGTGATTGGCTGCATTAAGGAGCGTATCAAGACTATGGTGGATGGATAGAGGATTCAGCACTCCCGGGTATGGGAGAAGTTATCTCACGACGCAATTCAGTAAATGGCAATGACACTAAAACTGTGGCCATAGTGGGATTGAGTTGTTGCTCCATCCAGTTTATAATACAGGTCATTGGTCTAGTAACTGAATACATAATATCGAGAGTAACCGAGGTTGACACTATTTCTATGCCACGGTCTTGTCGAGATAACGAATGATAAAAGGATTAGATTGTACGGTAAACCATATCATTGACAGGTAGCTACTTCATTGAATCTGAATCTATCGGGTGGCCATGATGCCTTGTTAGGGGCCAATCTTGGTCTGTGTGTAGTGAGACGATTAATTGGTGTTAATTGCGATACTACACACTGTCGGTATGATAAGAAGCCTATAGGTCACACACATAAAAGATAATTTAAGAACCAGTTTATAAGTAGGGCGTTTTTGTCTTTTTAGACGAAAGGGTATTTTGGTAATCTCACAGTGTAATTAAATTTGCTGAGGTCGTAGCCCTTATTTAATTTGTTAATTAAAATTACATAAGTGAAATTATATTTAAATATGTGTTCGCATATATTTAAATGAATTATTGTTATTGTTAAATGCTAATATATGAAATATATATATTAATTGAATTTAATTGAAAAATAACAATAATAATTATTAAAATATCTAAAGGGGGCTGTTTGGATACAAGGGATGTTTGGGTTGGAGCCCAAGCCTATTCCATCATGGAATAGGGCAAAGTGTGCACTATATAAGTGCAACACTTTGTGAATTATTCAATTTAATTCATTTCAATCATTAAAAGAAAAATTCCAGCCCCTTTCTCTTCTCTCCCATGCCAGAATGCTTTTGCTTGAAACAAAGTTTGATTGATTTCTTTTGGTTTTTAAAGACTAAAAAGGATCTAGCAAATCCCTCTTAAGTTCGTTAGAGTTATCTTTGTGTGGACTACATTGGTTCGATCCTACACTTGGGTCAGTAGTGAATTCCGTTCAGAGACAAACTTGGAGGAGCCTCTAAACGTGCGTATGATTTCTTAAAGTTTAAACTGATTTTTCTGCAGATTCTATTATTATGTATAAACTGTAATTTTTGTGCCCTAATCTTGGTTCTAAGGAATGATCTATCATGTAAATCATTTTGTTTTCCACTGCCATAGATGATCGTTTCCTAACATTGTCTTTGTATGGATTTCTGTTTGTTCACTTGTAATTTTGAAGTGGTAGCATTTTCTATGATCAATCGAGGGAGCTGCCAACGTTTGATATGAAATCGAAACCTTGAATGCTTTTTATTGTCTTTATAGCATGTAAATAACGTTTAATCTCTTATGAGGATTTTGGGCTTTAGGTTTAATTGGTAATTTTTTGTTTTCCACTACGTATTGCCATGATTAATTCCTAACATTGGTCCCCTTTCCTTGCTTAAGTTTTGGCAACATCGCCTTCTTAGAGGCTTGGTGTTAGGATAGGTGCACTAGAACTAATAATAGTAGGACATTTGTAATAATATTTTTTGAATATCAATAAAGGCATAACTTTTATATCATAGTGGCGTGCTGTCGTAGGCACCCAGAATTAAAACCTAAAAATACACGTAGTAGTGTAAGTCAGGGTCGATCCCACGAAGAGTGTCTAGCTGAATTTGCTGTTATGTGAACAAGGCTGGGGGTTGGTTCTATGTAAAACAGGAAGCGTTCTTAGCAAAAACCAAAAACAAAAAAAAAACAGTTCAATTCAGAATCAATTAATATAACGGAACTTGGTCTCCGTCAACATCCACCATCGGAATCTTACAACTGATAATTGACGCGAAGATAATCAATTCACACATTGAATATTCACCGTTGGAACTAATTTCCTATCTCTCCTTAATTGTAATTAATCAGGAAACAAGCGATCCTAATTAATCTTACCCCTAAACAACCCTAGACAAGCGCTCAAGATTTAATCTAGTGGCAGCCTTAAGAATTAGAGAGATCGATGAAGCTAAACAACACAAACACAAGCGGTTGTATTTAATTTAGTTGAATGTTTTTCGTAAGGTTATTAATTCCTGACGCAGCAAATTACTAACCCTAATTGCTTCGCAAGTTGGAGGGATCAAACAATTACGGATTTGATATCTAACTTAGCAGTAGATTGCGACAATTAATAAACTAGTAGGCCTCCCTAGTAATTAAACGAAACAATCATAAAATTAGGCATAGAAAAACATCCAATACTCAAACATGAAAATTGAACATAAAGAAAAATATATTAGATCTCACAGTTTATCGATTCCGAGGCTTCCGTTTACTTCGACCAAGTTATCAAAATCAGCCTCTCATGGCCATCACCGAATTATAGAGGAAAAGTTCAGAGAAGACCAGAGAGAGGCATCTGTCCATCAAAACCTAATCTGATCTCCCTAATCAAAAATCTAATTCAAGTGTTTGAATCCAACTCAATCTCCTAAAATAAATTATCCTAATCTGATTCTAATTAATTGAAAATACAATAAAGTCTTTAAAATAAAAATAGGAAAGTGATGTGTCCAGCTGTAACTCGTGTGCCACGTCTTCAAATCTTCCAATAATAAACTGCCTCTTGGACTTGCATTACAAGGCAGAATGTTCCAGAACATCGGTAGTACAGATGTGTCAACTTCAAGCCCAATTACAACCTTGATGCAGCAATTATCTCTCCAAACTCAAAACATAAAAGTTGTAGATATATTTCTTAACGTTCTACAGAATTTTGAATCATCTCAATCGGAGCTCAGATGAGAGAGTTACGCCCAAAATATGAAACAATGTCAAAACTGTCCAAATTCACTTAATTAGTTCCGTTTTGCAATTAACGCTCCCATTTGGTTCCTAAGTCAAAATAGAATAAAAATCAGTACATTTTAGGCAGCAAATAGGTATAAAAGACTAGGCATTAAGGGGGGTAAATATGACATTTTGCATTCTCATCACATAGCATTCATTTATATATTCGTATATACATTGATATATGTCCTTAGAAGGGTTAAACTATGACGAGGGAATTAAGTGTTTTAAATCTTAATTGTGAGGACCCTATGATCACATATGGTGGCCATTCTAAAACTGTCCGTAGCCCTAGTATTAATCTGACCAAAGACATAGATTATACAGTAAGACTATCATAGCACTGAACGACCCTACCGAAAGGTAGTGATGGTTCTCACATGTCAAGGTTTTTAGGTGACAACCTGATGCGACGCATGAGTGCTTGTTAATGACAAGTTCACTAGACTGGCCTGATAATCCGAGAATTATACTATTTTATCTAGGCTTTTTGGGCGGATTTTAGATATTTCTTAGTTCATTTATGCCTGAATTGCTACTTAATTCTATACATTTTGTGTTGTAGGCCAAAATGGACATTTTGAGTAAATAATGAGTGAATTACAGTTGCTGGACCCAGGAGTAAGTGGATCTCAGAATTTGGGAGAGTTCTGAAGTACAGTGAAGCACTATGAAGCTTGTTCCCATGGGAGAGAATCGAAGATCAAAGATTGAAGCAAAGAAGCAAGCGGACGGCAATTCTCTAATTTCAGAATTCTTCATGAAGGTTCGCCACTGCGAAGTCTATTCTTCGTCGCGGCGAAAGAAGTTAAGCACAAGAGTCCATTTTACCTCGTTGCCATGGCGAAATTCTTTCTTCGCCGCGGCGAAGTTTGCGAACTTTTAGTTTTCTCCAAATTTGGGGGTGTTTGGGTTGGAGCCCAAGCCCATTCCATATGGGAATAGGGAAACTAAAATAAGACTATAAAAGAAAAGGTTTTAGTTGGAAAAGTGTGTGTGTTATTTTATTCATTCTTTAATTTTTGAAAAGAGAGAAACCTCCTGCCTAAAAACTCTCCCACGCCACTTTTACTGTTCCATTGAAAAACAAACACTTTTGTTTTCTTCTTGATTTCTTAAGGCCAAGGAGGATCTAGCAAATCCCTCCTTGGTTCTTGTTGATTGTCTTCGTGTGGACCTCTACGATTCGATCCTATACTTGGATCTGTAGCAAACATGTTTAGAGACAATATTGGCGGAGCCTCCAACGTGGGTATGAATCTAAACTTTAGATTTATTTTATTTTCTGTAGATTCTTGATATTATACATAAATTGCAAAATTTGTGCCTTGATTTTGGGCTTTAAGGGACGATCTACGGTTGTATAAAATTTTTGTTTTCCACTGAGCAACCGGGTCGTTTCCTAATAGTGGTATCAGAGCCTAAGGTACTAGATTTTACGGTTTTTATGAATGGTTGATTACATGTGCTTGTTGATAACATGTTGCCTTGATGAATCTGCCATGAAAACCCAGATTTTGTTAAATCTGAAAAATCTGTAAATCCACTTTTGAATGAATGAATCCATTGTTAAATTGATTTAATAATGTGTTGATGAATGTAATATTGGTTGGTTAATATCCTGGTTGAACGTTTGTGCGTTTGATTTGATTTGGATTCGTGTTTATACACAAAAACTGCAAAAAACGTGAGCTATACGAATTGGGGATTTCCAGGTCTCGCCGTGGCGAAATGCCTCTAGAACCTCTGGAGCCTCTGGAAATGTTCGCCCCGATGAAGATAAAACCTTCGCTGTGGCGAAGTACATACTATATACCTCGCCGCGGCGAAGGTTTTATCTTCGCCGCGGCGAAGACTGTACCTTTCCCAATTCTGTATTTTTTGCAAAGGGTCTAATTTGCGTGTTTTATTAACCTGTAAAGCCAATGTACATTCTGCACATTTAAGAGGGTAATTAATTAATAAACCCACCCAATTCAGAAATTGATTATTTTTGAAATGTATGCTTTGTACTTGTTTGTATATTGCATGGTGCCCGGTACATGAGCCTTAGACCTAAGGGTGAATGTTTTAAATTATTTTGGGTATGTATGGCTGTAATATTTTAAATAGGGCCTGCGTGTCCTGCCTTCTCTCCTGTTCTTGATGTACATTCTTTTCTCATCTCATTCCCTTAAATGTAAATCGAGGTTTCTAAATTTGTTGATATAAAATTAGTTTAATATTAATTTTATTGTAAAATTAGAATGACGTTTTTGTAATGTACTTGGAAGTCGGAGCAAAAGACGAAGCAACCATACTTGAAGACTCAAGATATTTATTACAGGACCCTTAGGTGAACCACTGATCCCTCTAGGCTCAAGGAGATCGGTTTTAGTTAGGCCATGTACCGACACGTTTAATATTTTTCTTAGAATGCATGCTAAGGTTGAATGTTGAATAACAAGCCAAACAATGTCATTCTAACAAAGATAATAATCTGATGAGACATTAAATAACAAACCCCTCAACTAAGTATATTAAGTCACGAATGCCTTCTATCACCATGGTTTTAATCAAACCACTATTCGTCGGAACCTTGTTCGCCAAAGCGAAGGGTACACTTCTACTAGTGGGAGGTTAAAATTCATTGGAGTTTTCCTTAATGGTGATGGGTCGACTTAAAATGACAGTTTTGCTTGTTCACCAAAGCAAAGGTTGATAAACGCGTCATAGGCAAAGTAGAGCAGTACACATATTATGTGTACGTGGTGACATGTAGTGTCCACTCTACTGATACTGAGAATCATACTTGAGGACAATGGTTAGAGCCATTAGATTGTGTGATTGGCTTGTTGGCTTTTTCACATTTGAGGTTGATAGTAGGAGCTATCAATTGGTGTGGATTAAGTTTGTTGGCCTACCTAATCAACTCATTTTGGCTTGTTCGCCAAAGCGAAGGTTTGAAATGGGTAGGATGGGATCTCGGTCCACTAGGAAAGCCAACGGGCCTTCCCAAGTTAATAGTGAGGGCTATTGGCTTGAGTAAAATAGTGGGAGCATCGTTTAATAAAAGACCATATTAAATAATAATGAACTTTATAATAACTTTATCTTTTCTGCAATTGTAGATTCACCGAAAATGAGCATTATGAACCTGTGACCGATAATCGAAAAAGAAAACAGGTTGGATGGATCCAATTTCTCAGACTGGTATCGTAATCTTCGGATTATAGTTAAGTCAGAAAAGAAATTGTATATCCTTGAAAAGCCATACATGGTTGAGCCTGATCCTGATGCCACTCAGGAAGTTAAGGATACTTATCAAAAGTTCCTTGATGATGCTGATAGCGTATAATGCTTGATGTTAGCATCGATGACACCTATGCTACAAAAGCAGCATGAGAATATGGATGCTTCTTCCATAATTCTACACCTCAAGGAGCTTTAAGAAACAAATGCTTGACATGAGAGGTACAAGGTGTCGAAAGCACTGTTTGGGAGTCGTCTGACTGAGGGTGCCCAAGTTGGTCCTCATGTGCTCAAGATGATCGAGCACATAGAGAGGCTTGAGACTTTGGGATGTGGCTTGGATGCAGAATTACAAATGGATTTAATTCTACAGCCCTTGCCTAACTCTTATGCTCCGTTCATAATGAATTTCAATTTGAACACGATGGAAAAAACCCTGTCAGAACTTCTAAACATGCTGAGGACTGCAGAGCAGGACTTGAAAAAGTCTAAGCCTGTTTTACTGGTTGCTGCCAGTAAAGCAAAGGGTAAGGCTAAGGCCAAACCCAAGCCCAAGCCTAAAGGACAAGTTACTCTTGGTCCTGAGAGTGGCATAGGAAAGGGCAAGGTAGTCTGCTTCTTTTGTGGCAAGCTTGCCACTGGAGGAAACACTGCAAGGCTTTCCTCGCAAGCAAGAAGAAGTCAGAGGCTACGACTTCAGGTACTTTCATGATTGAGATTAACTTCTCTCCCTCAACATCTTAGGTCATGGACACAAGATGTGGTACTCACATTTGTACTGATGTGCAGGGACTAAGGCAGAGTAGAGTGCTCACCAAGGGAGAGGTGGACCTACGAGTTGGAAATGGAACACATGTGGCTACATTAGCTGTAGGGACTTATTGTTTATCTTTGCCTATGGGCTTATTGTTGGAACTACATAACTGTTATTACGTACCTTCTATTTCTAGAAATATTATTTCAGTATCCGTTTTGGATAATATGGGGGTATCATTTTGAGATATCTAATGGACTGTTGTCCTTTAGTTTGAATGGTATTCTATTTGGAATTGCAAGGTTATATAATGGATTATATGTTCTTGATTTAAACAATAAAGATATTCTCAATATTGAAACCAAGAAAGCTAAATAGAGCGATCAAAACCAAACATATCTCTAGCATTGTAGATTGTGTCATGTTAATAAGACTCGCATTGCAAAACTTCAAAGGGATGGAGTTTTGGCCCCTTTTGACTTCCAGTCATTTAAGGTATGCGAGTCATGCCTTTTAGGCAAGATGACCAAGTCTCCTTTTATAGGACAAAGTGAAAGGGCTACTGAACTGTTAGGCATAATCCATAGTGATGTATGTGGTCCACTAACAGTTGAAGCCAGAGGTGGATATTCATACTTCATCACATTTACTGATGATTTCAGTAGATATGGTTATGTCTACCTTATGAGACATAAATCTGAAGCCTTTGATAAATTCAAGGAATTCAGGAATGAAGTACATAATATGTTGGGCAAAAATATTAAAGCTCTTCGGTCGGATCGAGGAGGTGAATACTTAAGCTCGGGGTTTTCTGAGTACGTGAAGGAATGTGGGATAGTATCACAACTCACCCCTCCTTATACACTACAACACAATGGAGTGTCAGAAAGGAGGAATAGGACCTTACTTGACATGGTTAGGTCCATGATGAGTTTTAGTGATTTACCTGCATCGTTCTAGGGTTATGCCCTAGAGACTACGACTCACGTTTTGAACCGTGTACCGTCAAAGTCTGTAGATAAGACTCCATATGAGCTATGGAGTGGGCGAAAGCCCAACTTGTCTTATCTAAGGATTTGGGGTTGCAAAGCTTATGTCAAGAAATTGACTTCGAACAATCTGGGCCCAATATCCTATAAATGTATATTTATGGGGTATCCAAAGGAGATGTAACGCCCCACTTGAGGTACGTAGTTATTGTTTCTTCTTTTGCTCTTAGTTGAGTTGGTTTCTTGGTAATATTGTTTGGTTGACCTTTGAGTGAGTGTTGTGTTGAATACTTGCCCTGAAATTGGTTAAAAAAATAGAAGAAGTTCAGTGTGCCAAACTTCGCTGGGGCGAAGAAGAATCTTCACCGCGGCGAAGAGGTGTTGAAACCACGGGGAAACTTGCTGGACAGTTTCGCCGCGGCGACAGGCCGACCAAAATGTTTATCAAGTTTTAGATATTTTCTTCCCTAAGGGCAAATTGACCATTCTACCCCTAATTAGCAAGAAAAGTGGGGAGTAAATTGAAAGGATCTTTCATGGAGAATATGTTGATATGGGGGTGTGTTTGTAATGAATCAAAGGATATAGATGGAATTCCCAAAGAAGAGTAAGGGCAAAATGGGAAGGCTTGTGTATAAATTTCATTAAAAGGAATTAAGACATTGCAAACCCTTCATTCTTCTTCTCCATTGCCACTTTCTTCTCTTGCTTCCTCTCAAACTCTCTTTCTTTTGATCAAGGAGTTTTAAGGGCTTTTGGAGTGATTAAGGGTAGAAAATCAACCTAAGGCATCCTAAGGTAAGGATTCTTGCTTTGGTTGTGAAGTCTTGTGAGTTTTGTGTATTTATTGATTATTGAGGGTTTTTGTTCATTTGTTTAAGAGTAGAGAAAAAGCCAAGCTTATCAAGTGAAAGGAAGAGCTAGGGAAATCTCTCCATAACAAGGTAAGTAAACCCCAACCCAAGTTGAGATTTAAGAAATTTCTTGATTAGGGTTTTGATAGCACTTATGTATGTATGTTATATACATGTTATATGCCATGCTATTGAGGCTTAAATAGAGATTTCTAATGCTTTGTGATTGTTTATGCCTTCCAAATATAAGAAGTGAGTTGTGGGTTGGAAAGGTAGTTTGAGATTGACTTAAAGGATATTGAGAAATCCTTTTTGGGAGTGTCTTTTTTTGATAGGTTATGTGGCTATGTGAGGGGGTTTCTCCCCATTTTTGGATGGTTAGAGAAAGATTTAGAATCATTGCTATAGTAGAGTTTTATAATGCACTTGAGTTGTTTGATGAAATGCCTAATAAAGGTTTGAGTATGAGTAGTGAACCTTAAGTCTTGCAACATTGCATGTTGGCATTTCATAAGTGCATTAGTGGAGATGAACCATCCATAGGCACTAATTGTGCATTGAAAAGTGACCTAAGAAAGAGAGTAGGAAACTTTGTGTATGCAATTACTCTATGAGTAGAGAACTTGGTGGATGCAACTACTCTAAGGGTAAAGAGAATGAAAAATGCTAGAATAGAGTGGATGAGAAGAGTAGTAGAAATGGGTTGATGCTTTGTGATCATCACCCGACAGTTATGAGAATTGGGTTGATGCTTTGTGATCACCACCCGAATAGCCATTAGAGATGGGTTGATGCTTTGTGATCGTCACCCGATAAGTATTAGAAACGGGTGGATGCTTTGTGACCACCACCCGGTTAGTTATTAGATAAGGGGTTGATGCTTTGTGATCATCATCCGACATTTATTAGAAGTGGGTTGATGCTTTGTGATCATCATCCGACAGTGATTAGGGACAGGGTTAATGCTTGGTGATCGTTCGATACGGACGGCGGGATGGTGCTTGTGATCCCCACTCGGTAGTTAGAAAACCTAGGAGCTTCGGGTGATCCCCACTGAGTCACGAACGGGTAGTGAATTCCACCCATAGTGGAGAGTGAGATGGTGCGTGTGTTAACGCCATCCTACAGCCGATACCTCGGTAAGATGAGGCCATGACATTTAGTAGAAACAGAAATAGAAACAGTGATAGTGTAAGGAAAGAATTAAGAGTATTACATACGGGGACAGACAGATAGAGGGTTGTACTTACTGAGCATTATTTTGTGCTCACCCCGTTATTTTTCCTTTGTGGATGCAGGATCTAGGTGATGATGCAGTCGAAGGGACGTCGGCAAGCGAAGAGCAATGGCTACATTGTTTCCCCTGTTTTGTCTTTTAAAATGACTTTTTGTAAACAATATTCTTTGTGTATAAAAGACATATTACTTATAATGAAAAGAAAGTTTTGGGCCCAATTTTCTATTGTTATTATGCATGCATTGTACTAGTTTATAGCAGTCGTTACATTTTTTGGTATTAGAGCAAAGATTTTGGGATTGAACAGTGTACTATTCTCATCGCCACGATGTCCTAAAACCGACTGTGTGAGTTAATTCTTTCCTTACAGTAATTGTTTCTTGAGTTGATTGGTGTGATTATTTTGTAGATGAGGCATAGTTACCAAAAATGTGGTAAGAGTGTGGTGAATGAAAGAGAACCTTCTAACCCACCAGAGTCTACGCCCCCTCCCTTGGATGAAGCTAGAATTCGGGGAATTATACAGCAGGTTATGGCAGAAACACAGGGGAGAGTTGAAACCCCCGTACAAGTACCGCCAGTTGCACATGTTGAAAGAGGAAAACCGGTACCTCCCCCAGTACAGAGCAGAGTTGAACTGATTTACGGTCTTTCCATTCAACATCAACCCTCAAAGTTTAAGGGTACTACAGATCCAGTAATAGCCGAAAAGTGGCTTGGGTCCGTAGAATGAGCCACGGGGTTATTTCCCATGTCAGACCGGGAGAAGATCCAGTATGAAAGTTTCTTGTTTCGGGGTGATGCCCAAATTTGGTGGGAATTAATGGAAGAAACTCATGATGTGACAGTAATGACCTGGGAGGAGTTCAGGCAAGAGTTTGAGGCCGAGTATAGAACAGAGGACCAAGTTCATGAGAAGGTCCAAGAATTTATTAGTTTATAGCAAGGGAATAGTGCCGTGAAAGAGTACTCGGTGAAATTCAACTCTTTTGCAAGGTTTGCACCCGGAATAGTTAGTACTCCGGCCTTGAAAAGAGATAAGTTTGTGCATGGGTTGAAACCGAAGATAGCCCGGGATATAATGACAAGTTCCAACCCTCCTCGGAATTATAGTGAGGCTTTGAGGCGGGCAATGAAGGCGGAGATTTTTGAGAATAAGATTTTCCCAGTCGGATCCTCGATAGGAGAACCGCGTGAGCCGCCTTCCGCCCCACAGAGAGAGAAACAAGAGAGTGTAAGAGGTAAAGAAATGAAGAATCATAAGAAGAAGTTTCAGTATAGACAGAATAAGAAGGAGTGGAAGAATAAATGGCCCCGGACGGAAGGGTTTCCTCTTTGCCCTAAATGCGGGAAGAATCACCCCGGAGAATGTCCGAGGGACCAGAGAGTGTGTTATAGGTGCCGACAGCCAGGGCACATGATGAGAGATTGTAAAGCTCCTCTTCCACCAACCACCCAGAGTTCAGGAAACCACCCAGAGTTCAGGAGGTATTGCGAATGCGAGTGTTTCTTGTGGGCACGGGGTGGTGAACAGAGGCACCATCAGCGCATTCTTGGTCAGTTATTATTTCATTCAGTTCCTCTATATGCTTTAATTGATTCAGGGGCCACTCATTCGTTTATATCTTATGGGATGATTGAGAGATTAGGTTTGAAACCTATTAGAGTGACTCAACCCATTAAGATAGAGTTACCCGATGGGGTTAGTGTTCTGACGCAAGAGATGTTGTCGGGGAGAGTCCTTGGTGATCCGGGGGTGTAGAGTTAATGATTGAATTAATAGTTTTTGATATGCCCGACTTTGATGTGATTTTGGGCATGGATTTCCTAGGGAGATATGGAGTAGAAATTGACTGTCGGAAAAAGAAGGCGAGATTTAATCTCGATAGTGGAGATAAGTTTAGTTTCGGAGAGGGCCATCAGTTGAGCATGCTGATTAGTAGTATGAAAGCGAGGAAGATGTTGAGAAAGGGGTGTTCAGGATATATTGCCCATATAGTGCAGAATGGTGATGTCCCACAGCCAGAGATTCAGAGAGTGCCAGTAGTTCGAGACTTTCTAGATGTGTTTCCGAAAGAGTTACCGGGTTTGCCTCCAGAGAGGGAGGTAGAATTTAGTATCGAACTAGCACCAGGGATAGCACCAATATCTAAAGCCCCTTATCAAATGGCCCCAGCTGAGCTTGAAGAATTAAAGAAGCAACTCCAAGAGCTTTTAGATAAAGGCTTTATCCGACCGAGTCATTCTCCTTGGGGAGCTCCAATCCTATTTGTGAAAAAGAAGGATGGGTCACTAAGGATGTTTATTGATTATAGGGAGCTGAATAAAGTTACAGTGAAGAATAAGTACCCGCTACCCCGGATAGATGACCTTTTTGATCAGTTGAAAGGAGCGGCAGTGTTCTCCAAAATTGATTTGAGGTCCGGGTACCATCAGGTAAGAGTGGCTAAGCAAGATGTGGCTAAAACTGCCTTTCGTACAAGATATGGGCATTATGAATTTGTCGTGATGCCTTTTGGCTTGACTAATGCCCCAGCAGTTTTTATGGACTTGATGAATAGGGTATTCCATGAGTATTTGGATCAGTTTATTGTTGTCTTCATTGACGACATCCTGATTTATTCAAAGTCAAGGGAAGAGCATGAGAAACACTTGAGTTTAGTATTGCAGCGACTGAGAGAAAAGAAGTTGTGTGCTAAATTTGCTAAGTGTGAGTTCTGGCTTAATCAAGTGGTATTGCTGGGTCATACCGTGTCGAAGAAAGGGATCTCGATAGATCCAAGTAAAGTGCAGGCAATCCTGGAATGGCAGGAGCCGAGAACAGTGAAAGAAATTAGGAGTTTCTTAGGCTTAGCAGGTTACTACTGGCGATTTGTAGTGGGATTCGCCCAGTTGGCTAAACCGTTGACAGCTCTTACCAAACAGAAAACTCCTTTTGTTTGGTCAGCAGCATGTGAAGAAAACTTCCAAGAGTTGAAGAAGAGATTAACAACAGCTCCTGTATTAGTGTTACCACAGGAGGGTGTAGAATATGACATTTATACGGATGCCTCTTTGCAGGGACTTGGTGCTGTGTTGATGCAGTTAGGTAGGGTCATAGCTTATGCTTCTCGTCAATTGAAAGAGTACGAGACCAGATACCCTACGCATGACCTAGAATTGGCAGACGTGGTCTTTGCCTTAAAGATTTGGCGGCATTACCTTTATGGCGTGAAGAGTAATATCTACACCGATCATAAGAGTTTAAAGTACTTCTTCACTCAAAAGGAGTTGAATATGAGGCAGAGAAGGTGGTTAGAACTGGTTAAGGATTATGATTGTGAGATCAAGTATCAACCGAGGAAAAGCCAATGTAAGTGCCGATGCCTTGAGTAGAAAAGCCTATTTATTCCGACTTACCAAGCAGAAAGAGTTGATAGAAGAATTGTCTAAGGAACAGATTGAAGTGGTTCCGGGAAGAATTGCTAGCCTAGAGGTAAAGTTTTCTTTACTGAAGGAAATTAGAGAAAAGCAAGTGGCCGATGAGTGGTGTCAGAAAACAGTTCAGCAAGTGCTTGAGGGCAAGACATCAGAGTTCTTTGTGAGAGATGGTGTCCTCTATTTTAGAAATTAGTTGTGCATTCCTCCAAATGAGGAGTTGAAACAGAAAATTCTTATGGAGGCTCATGACACACCATACACCGCTCATCCGGGAGCAACCAAGATGTATCAAGATGTAAAGAAAGGTTATTGGTGGTCAGGTATGAAGAAAGACATTGCAGATTTTGTAGCTAAATGTCTAACTTGTCAGCAGGTGAAAGCAGAACACCAACGGCCGTCGGGGTTGCTTCAACCACTGAGTATTCCAAAGTGGAAATGGGAGAGCATTTCGATGGATTTTATCACGAGTCTCCCCAGAGTACAGAAAGGGTGTAATGCTATATGGGTCATTGTGGATAGATTAACCAAATCAGCCCATTTCCTTCCCGTAAAGGAAAGTACCACTACAGATCAGCTGGCTCAGATTTACCTCAAGGAGATAGTCAGATTGGATGGTGTGCCCAAGACTATAGTGTCAGATAGAGATTCCAGATTTGTTTCAGCCTTCTGGACGAGTTTACAGATGAGTTTGGGTACCCATTTAGCATTCAGTACTGCCTATCATCCTCAGACAGATGGCCAAACCGAGAGAACCAATCAGGTGCTCGAAGATATGTTGAGAGCCTGTTGCATGGATTATCGAGTATCTTGGCATGAGATGTTACCCTTAGTGGAATTTGCCTACAACAATAGTTATCAGTCTACAATTAGAATGGCACCTTACGAGGCTCTATATGGTAGACGGTGTAGGTCTTCGCTCCATTGGGATGAAGTAGGCAAGAAAGATGAGTTGAGTACCGCCCTTGGGCCAGAGATGACTCAGAAACTAGTAGAAGATGTGAAGTTAATCAGAAATAGAATGAAACAAGCCCAAGATCGACAGAAGAGTTATGCCGACTTGAAGAGGAAAGAGGTGGAATTCCAAGTGGGCGACAAAGTGTTTCTGAAAGTTTCCCCTTACAAACGAGTAATGCGCTTCGGAAGCAAAGGGAAGTTAGCACCAAGATATATAGGTCCATTTGAGGTCTTGCAATGAGTGGGAAAGGTGGCCTACAGATTGGCACTACCACCTAGCATGGACAGGGTGCATGATGTCTTCCATGTCTCGATGCTACGGAAATATGTAAGTGATCCCCTCCACATCCTGAGTGTAGAGGACGTTGAAGTAACAGAAAATCTTGTATATGAAGAACGTCCAGTTCAGATTTTAGATCAAAGGGTTAAAGAGCTTCGGAACAAGAGTGTTCCGCTAGTGAAGATCCTTTGGAGGAATCACAAAGTGGAAGAGGCCACTTGGGAAGTAGTGCGGGACATGCAGAATCATTTCCCAGAGTTATTTGTATGAATTTCGGGGATGAAATTCTTTTAAGGGGGGAAGAATTGTAACGCCCCACTTGAGGTACGTAGTTATTGTTTCTTCTTTTGCTCTTAGTTGAGTTGGTTTCTTGGTAATATTGTTTGGTTGACCTTTGATTGAGTGTTGTGTTGAATACTTGCCCTGAAATTGGTTAAAAAAATATAAGAAGTTCAGTGTGCCAAGCTTCTCCGGGGCGAAGAAGAATCTTCGCCGCGGCAAAGAGGTGTTGAAACCACGGGGAAACTTCTTTGGGAGAGTTTCGCCGGCGACAGTTTCTCGCGGCTGAGCCGACCAAAATGTTTATCAAGTTTTAGATATTTTCTTCCCTAAGGGCAAATTGACCATTCTACCCCTAATCAGCAGGAAAAGTGGGGAGTAAATTGAAAGGATCTTTCATGGAGAATATGTTGATATGGGGGTGTGTTTGTAATGAATCAAAGGATATAGATGGAATTCCCAAAGAAGAGTAAGGGCAAAATGGGAAGGCTTGTGTATAAATTTCATTAAAAGGAATTAAGACATTGCAAACCCTTCATTCTTCTTCTCCATTGCCACTTTCTTCTCTTGCTTCCTCTCAAACTCTCTTTCTTTTGATCAAGGAGTTTTAAGGGCTTTTGGAGTGATTAAGGGTAGAAAATCAACCTAAGGCATCCTAAGGTAAGGATTCTTGCTTTGGTTGTGAAGTCTTGTGAGTTTTGTGTATTTATTGATTATTGAGGGTTTTTGTTCATTTGTTTAAGAGTAGAGAAAAAGGCCAAGCTTATCAAGTGAAAGGAAGAGCTAGGGAAATCTCTCCATAACAAGGTAAGTAAACCCCAACCCAAGTTGAGATTTAAGAAATTTCTTGATTAGGGTTTTGATAGCACTTATGTATGTATGTTATATACATGTTATATGCCATGCTATTGAGGCTTAAATAGAGATTTCTAATGCTTTGTGATTGTTTATGCCTTCCAAATATAAGAAGTGAGTTGTGGGTTGGAAAGGTAGTTTGAGATTGACTTAAAGGATATTGAGAAATCCTTTTTGGGAGTGTCTTTCTTTGACAGGTTATGTGGCTATGTGAGGGGGTTTCTCCCCATTTTTGGATGGTTAGAGAAAGATTTAGAATCATTGCTATAGTAGAGTTTTATAATGCACTTGAGTTGTTTGATGAAATGCCTAATAGAGGTTTGAGTATGAGTAGTGAACCTTAAGTCTTGCAACATTTCATGTTGGCATTTCATAAGTGCATTAGTGGAGATGAACCATCCATAGGCACTAATTGTGCATTGAAAAGTGACCTAAGAAAGAGAGTAGGAAACTTTGTGTATGCAATTACTCTATGAGTAGAGAACTTAGTGGATGCAACTACTCTAAGGGTAAAGAGAATGAAAAATGCTAGAATAGAGTGGATGAGAAGAGTAGTAGAAATGGGTTGATGCTTTGTGATCATCACCCGACAGTTATGAGAATTAGGGTTGATCCTTTGTGATCACCACCGGAATAGCCATTAGAGATGGGTTGATGCTTTGTGATCGTCACCCGATAAGTATTAGAAACGGGTGGATGCTTTGTGACCACCACCCGGTTAGTTATTAGATAAGGGGTTGATGCTTTGTGATCATCATCCGACATTTATTAGAAGTGGGTTGATGCTTTGTGATCATCATCCGACAGTGATTAGGGACAGGTTAATGCTTGGTGATCGTTACCCGATAGTTACGAAAACCGGGCAGGTGCTTCGTGATCCCCACTCGGTAGTCACTAAGAACGGGTTGGTACTGTGTGAATTCCACCCGATAGTCATGGAGAGTGAGATGGTGCTGTGTGAACGCCATCCGGCCGTACCTCCGGTAAGATGAGGCCATGACATTTAGTAGAAACAGAAATAGAAACAGTGATAGTGTAAGGAAAGAATTAAGAGTATTACATACGGGGACAGACAGATAGAGGGTTGTACTTACTGAGCATTATTTTGTGCTCACCCCGTTATTTTTCCTTTGTGGATGCAGGATCTAGGTGATGATGCAGTCGGAAGGGACGTCGGCAAGCGAAGAGCAATGGCTACATTGTTTCCCCTGTTTTGTCTTTTAAAATGACTTTTTGTAAACAATATTCTTTGTGTATAAAAGACGTATTACTTATAATGAAAAGAAAGTTTTGGGCCCAATTTTCTATTGTTATTATGCATGCATTGTACTAGTTTACAGCAGTCGTTACAGGAGACCAAAGGATACTATTTCTACCACCTAGAAGAGCGAAAAATCTTTGTTGCTCGATTTGGTGTCTTCCTAGAAAAGAAATATTTTCTAAGAAGTACTAGTGGGAGAAAAGTAGAACTCGATGAAGTTCTAGAACCACAAGATATACTAGATGAAGGACGGGATGATGTGCCACAGGAAGTGGTTGAGCATCATGAGGAGGTTACTCCACAAATTGTGGATCAAAGTGAACCACCTCAAGTAGCACAAGAGCTGCGTAGATCTGGGAGAGTACGCCATGAGCTCGCGAGATATGGTTATCTCATGACTCAACATGGTGACGTACTAGTCTATCAAGGCGATGAACCCAGAACCTACGAAGATGCTATATCAGATCCAGATTCCATTAAATGGCTTGAAGCCATGAAATCTGAGATGGACTCCATGTACCAGAACCAAGTGTGGTCTCTGGTGGAACCACTTGAAGGGGTAAAACCCATAGGGTGTAAATGTGTCTTTAAGAAGAAGACTGACATGGATGGCAACGTGCATACTTATAAAGCACGGCTAGTTGCCAAAGGTTTCAAACAAATTCATGCCATTGACTATGAAGAAAACTTTTCGCCGGTTGCCATGATTAAATCCATCCGGATTATGCTTGCAATTGCTGCATATCATGACTATGAGATTTGGCAAATGGATGTCAAAACTGCTTTCCTGAACGGAAACCTTGAGGAGGATGTGTAAATGACACAACCTGATGGTTTCGTTCTTGATAGTCAAGCTAATAAGGTATGCAAGTTGCAGAGATTCATTTATGGACTCAAGCAAGCTTCAAAGAGCTGGAACATTCATTTTGATGAGGCTGTAAAAGAATTCGGTTTAATCAAAAATGAAGATGAGCCTTGTGTTTACAATAAAGTGAGTAGGAGAGCAGTAGCATTCCTAGTGTTGTATGTTGATGACATACTTCTGATCGGGAATGATGTACCGAACTTGCAGTCGGTAAAGACTTGGTTATCCAAGTGCTTTTCCATGAAGGACTTAGGGGAAGCAACCTACATCCTTGGTATAAAGATCTATCGAGATAGATCGCATAGGTTGCCTAGGCCTAAGTCAGAGGGCATATATTGACAAAGAACTGAAACGATTCAGTATGGAAGAATCCAAGAAAGGATTTCTTCCGATGTCACATGGTGTTTATCTCTCTAAGGAATTGTGTCCTAAAACACAAGATGAGAGAGATAGGATGAAGAGGATCCCATATGCATCAGCAATTGGATCCATCATGTATGCCATGCTATGTACTCGGATTGATGTCTCATGTGCTTTGAGCACTTGTAGTAGATATCAATCGGATCCAGTGAGCGTCTTTGGATGGTGTCAAGAATATTCTTAAGTACTTGAAGAGGACTAAGGATATGTTCTTGGTTTTGGAGGGGAAGATGAGCTCACTGTAAGAGGATACAATGATGCTAGTTTCCAAACGAAAAAAGATGATTATCGATTGCAATCAGGGTTTGTATTTTGTCTCAATGGCGGTGCAGTGAGCTGGAAGAGCTCCAAGCAAAGCATTGTAGCGGACTCTACAATGGAGGCTGAGTATATTGCATTATCAGATGCGGCCAAGGAGGCAGTCTAGATTAAGAAGTTCGTCACAGAACTTAGTGTGGTTCCTACGATTGTTGATCCTATAGACATCTATTGTGACAACAATGGAGCAATTGCTCAAGCTAGGGAACCACGGTCTCATCAGAAGTCCAGACACATACTCAGACGATTCCATCTCATCAGAGAGATAGTTGAGAGGAAAGACATGCAAATTAGTAAAGTGCATACTAACGACAATCTCGCAGATCCATTGACAAAGCCTCTATCGTAGCAGAAGCATGAAAGACACTTGAAATCATTTGGTATTAAATACATGAATGATTGGCTATAGTGCAAGTGGGAGATTGTTAGAGTAGATGCCCTAGAGCCAATCAATTATTGTAGAATTGACTCTTTGTAATAATGTTTATTAATCAATAATAAAAGGCATTTTATTCTATATCACGTAAATCATTATTATTGCAATATGTATTGATATATGTCCTTAGAATGGTAGAACCATGACAAGGGTATCAAGTGTTTCAAATCTTGATACTGAGAACCCTATGAGCACATATGGTGGCCATTCTAGAAATGTCCGTAGCCCCAGTATTATTCTGAAGTAAGGGCACAGATAATACGGTAAGGCTATCATATTGTTGAACGACCTTGTCGAAAGGCAGTGACTGATCTCACTTGTCAAGGTTGTTTGGTGACAACCTGGTGCAACACATGGGTGCTTGTTGTAGGCGGATATACCGCAGCAAGTTCAATGGGTGACCCACCGAGGATTCCATATGGATGGTGAACCCCTGTGTCTATGGAACAAATCCTCTAACGAATGGTGGTGCATGTGATCCTTAGACTTGAGATCACCGGAGCGTCTTGTGCACCGATTGGTATAGTTTGACACTAGCCTAACGCAGTTCTATTCAGAGCTGTCAGTACGGTGGTGATTGGCTATATCAAGGAGTGTATCAAGACTATGGTGGATTGATAGAGGATTCATCACTCCCGGGTACGGGAGAAGTTATCTCACGGCGCAATTCAGTATATGGCAATGACACTAAAACTATGGCCACGGTGGGATTGAGTTGTTGCTCTATCCAGTTATAATACGGGTCATTGGTCCAGAAACGGAATATATAATATCGAGAGTAACCGAAGGTTGACACTATTTCTATGCCTTCGTCTTTTCGAGATAACGTATGATGAAAGGATCGAATTGTACGGTAACCATATCGTTGACAGGTAGCTACTTTGCTGAATCCGAATCTATCGGGTGGCCATGATGCCTTGCTAGGGGCCAATCTTGGTCTATATATTAGTGAGACAATTAATTGGTGTTAATCGCGATACTATACACTACCGGTATGATGGTGGGGAGCCTATGGGTCACACACATAGAAGATAATTTAAGAGCCAAGAAGAAAGAAGGGCGTTTTCGTCTTTTTAGGCGAAAGGGCATTTTGGTAATTTCACAATGCAATTAAATTTGCTGAGGTCGTAGCTTTTTATTTAATTTGTTAAAAAAATTAAATAAGTGAAATTACGGTTAAATGTGTGTTCGCACATATTTAATTAAATCATCATTATTGTTAAATGTTAATTAAATATTAATTGATTTTAATTGAAATAATGATGAATTAAATTAAAATATCTAATTGGGAGTGTTTGGAAAATTTGGGGGTGTTTGGGTTGGAGCCCAAGCCCATTCCATATGGGAATAGGGCAACTAAAATAAGACTATAAAAGAAAAGGTTTTAGTTGGAAAAGTGTGTGTTATTTTATTCATTCTTCAATTTTTTGAAAAGAGAGAAACCTCCAGCCTAAAAACTCTCCCACGCCACTTTTGCTGTTCCATTGAAAAACAAACACTTTTGTTTTCTTCTTGATTTCTTAAGGCCAAGGAGGATCTAGCAAATCCCTCATTGGTTCTTGTTGATTGTCTTCGTGTGGACCTCTACGGTTCGATCCTATACTTGGATCGGTAGCAAACACGTTCAGAGACAATATTGGCGGAGCCTCCAACGTGGGTATGAATCTAAACTTTAGATTTATTTTATTTTCTGCAGATTCTTGATATTATACATAAACTGTAAAATTTGTGCCTTGATTTTGGGCTTTAAGGAACGATCTATGGTTGTATAAAATTTTTGTTTTCCGCTAAGCAACCGGGTCGTTTCCTAATAGAAGCGTGCCCTTCGCTTTGGCGAACAAGGTTTCGACGAACAGTGGTTTGATTAAAACCTATGGTAATGGAAGGCTTACGTGACTTAATATACTTTAATTGAGGGTTTGTTATTTAATGTCTCATCAGATTATTATCTTTGTTAGAATGACATTGTTAGGCATGTTATTCAACATTCAACCTTAGCATGCATTCTAAGCAAAAATTTAAACGTGCCGGTACATGACCCAATTAAAACCAATTTCCTCGAGCCTAGAGGAATCGGTGGGTCACCTAGGGGTCCTGTAATAAACATCTTGAGTCTTCAAGTATGGTTGCATAGTCCTTTGTTCCCTCTTCGATTACATTACAAAAACATCATTCTAAATTTACAATAATAATAATTATACAAAAATTCTTTACATCAATAAATTTAGAAACCTCGATTTACATTCGAGGGGAATTAGATGAGAAGAGAATGTACTTTGAGAAGAGGAGATAGGCAGGACACGCAGGCCCTTATTTAAAAATTTACAACCATACATACCCAAAATTATTTTAAAACATTCACCCTTAGGTCTAAGGCTCATGTACCGGGCACCATGCAATATACAAACAAGTACAAAGCATACATTTCAAAAACAATCTATTTTTGAATTGGGTGGGTTATATATTAATTACCCTCTTAAATGTACAGACTGTACATTGGCTTTACAAGTTAATTAAAAACTACAGATTAGTCCCTTCGTGAAAAATACAGAATTTGGGAAAGCTACAGACTTCGTCTCGGCGAAGGTTTTATCTTCGTTGCGGTGAGAATTTACAGTGGCGTGGCAACCTGGAAATCCCCAATTCGTACAGTTCGCATTTTTTGCAGTTTTTGTGTAAAAACACGAATCCAAATCAAATCAAACGCACATACGTTCAACCAGGATATTAACCAACCAATATAGCATTCATCAACACATTATCAAACCAATTTATCAATTGATTCATTCAATCAACAGTAGATTTACAGATTTTTCAGATTTAACAAAATCTAGGTTTTTCATGGCTGATTCATCAAGGCAACATGTTATTGATAAGAGTGTAATTTACATATTTTTATTCCTTCCATATTATGTTTTTTTGTTATTTTTTATGCCTATTTGAGTTTATTAAAGTTTATTTTGTGAGTTTGGCATAGTTGGATAGACTTTAGGAAATAAGTGATAAAAGATTAGGAAATTCCAGATTTTTGTTATTCTAATCAGTGCTGCGTTTTTCAGGTTTTTCATGGAGTCAAATATCTCGATTGCAAAAGTGTTCTTCAGAAAAAGTAAAGTTGACGAATCAAACTTTCCAGGAAGGTATTATGGGAGACAATCCAAGTTTGTTTGGGTCTTTATTAGTTGTTGCAAAACCGGACCTGGAATCCTAGTCGCGGAAGGATTTCCTGGCTGAGTATTGAATTTTCAAACAGCCCTAACTGGAGCGTCAGATATCAAAAGTGGTGACTTCAAAAGCCTAGATTCATCTACACATCCTGGTCTACAATTTTCATGAAGTGACCGAGCCCAGAAAAGTTCCTTTTCATTGCAAGAATCCTGGTGCAATTTGGAGACGAATTTTGTTTTCCATATCTGATAAGATTTTGACAATTTTGGAAGTCTATCTTTTAGCAAAGATCTAGGAAAGTAATTTCCGTGATTCCTGCAATAGAATTAAGTAAAACACATGTTATTTATTGATGAGTGTTAGGTTAAAAAGGGGGAGAAGAGACAACAGTGGTTTTTTAGTTTTTCTTTTACTTTCTACGTCAAGATGTGAGGCTGATCTTCCTTCTTCAGTTCAAGGGGATTTTGAAGCCTAAATTCATGTCATTGGTGTAACCTAACTTCAATAACATTGTTCTTAATCTCGTTTTTATTGGAATTGTTTATGTTATTTTGTTTTAATTGTTTATAATTTTCTATTTGAGTGATTTAGTAATGGCCTACTGAGTTGTTTAATCAGAATTTTATCTGTTAGAATTAGGAATTGTGATCCGTAACTATCATTTTTCTATTCAATGAGTAACACATGATGATAGATGATTCATGGAGAAGTTTTCATTCTGTCATCTTGAATAGCATAACCTAAGTTAAATAATCCGAGCTTGTGTGATTGTTGCTTAGATTGATCTATTTTCCTATTTCTTAAGGCTGCCATTGAATTAAACTTAGAGAGCTTATTCTAGGTTGTTCGAGGGTTAGCATCTACTTGAAGAGCTTATTTTAGTAGTGACGATTAAGGGAGAACTCGGGTAACGGAGCTTGTTGTTTCCTAGGATCAGTAGTTCCATAATAACGAGATATAATAGTGTTACGGGTTAGTTCGTGTCCAATGCATGTTTAGGTGGATCTTGAACCGAGAACTGATTGTTTGTAATCTGATTTTTTCTTCCATTAGAGACTTCTTTGTTTTACTTTAGTTTGCCTTGATTACAAACCCCTTTCATTACTCTGTTGTGTTGGCCTGTTCACTGTTTAGGGTTTTATTGTGTTGTTTTCATTGTGGCTATTGGCATAGAATATAGGATTTAATCGAATCATTCCCTGTGGGATCGACCCTTGCTCACCCTATATACAATTTAGTAGTTAGGTTAGTAAGGTTAATTATTTTGGTGCATTCGGCACGCTACCAGTTGTCAACAAACATATGTAATCAACCATTTATAAAAACTGTAAAATCTAGTACCTTAGGCTCTGATACCACTGTTAGGAAACGACCCGATTGCTCAGCGGAAAACAAAAATTTTATACAACCGTAGATCGTTCCTTAAAGCCCAAAATCAAGGCACAAATTTTACAGTTTATGTATAATATCAAGAATCTGTAGAAAAAGTAAATCTAAAGTTTAGATTCATACCCACGTTGGAGGCTCCACCAATATTGTCTCTGAACATGTTTGCTACCGATCCAAGTGTAGGATCGAACCAAGAAGTCCACACGAAGACAACCACCAAGAACCAAGAAGGGATTTGCTAGATCCTCCTTGGCTTTGAGAAATTAAGAAGAAAAATAAATATTTGTTTTTCCAATCAAATAGTGAAAGTGGTGTGGGAGAGTGTGTATAGGCTGCTGTGTGTTTTCTTCTTTAATTGAAAATGAACTAATAAAATCCTTACTTAATTTCACACACACATTTTCTTTTATAGGCAAACTAAGTTGCCCTATTCCCACATGGAATGGGCTTGGGCTTGGGCTCCAACCCAAACACTCTATGTTGCCAAACACTCCCAATTAGATATTTTAATTTATTTCGTCATTATCTCAATTAAAAATCAATTAATATTTAATTAACATTTAACAATAATGATGATTTAATTAAATATGTGCGAACACACATTTAACCGTAATTTCACTTATTTAATTTTTCTAACAAATTAAATAAAGACTACGACCTCAGCAAATTTAATTGCACTGTGAAATTACCAAAATACCCTTTCACCTAAAAAGACGAAAACACCCTTCTTTCTTCTTGGCTCTTAAATTATCTTCTATGTGTGTGACCCATAGGCTCCTCATCATACCGACAGTGTATAGTATCACGATTAACACCAATTAATCGTCTTACTAATACACATACCAAGATTGGCCCCTAGCAAGGCATCATGGCCACCCGATAGATTCGGATTCAGCAAAGTAGCTACCTGTCAACGATATGGTTATCGTACAATTTGAATCCTTTCATCATACATTATCCCGACGAGACGAAGGCATAGAAATAGTGTCAACCTCCGGTTACTCTCGATATTATGTATTCAGTTTTTAGACCAATGACCTATATTATAATCCAGATAGAGAAACAACTCAATCCCACCGTGGCCACAGTTTTAGTGTCATTGTCATATACAAAATTGCGCTGTGAGATAACTTCTCCCATACCAGGGAGTGATGAATCCTCTGTCAATCCACCATAGTCTTGATACACTCCTTGATGCAACTAATCACCACCGTATTGACAGCTTTAAATAGAACTACGTTACGCTAGTGTCAAACTATACCAATCGGTGCATAAGGCACTCCGGTGATCTCAAGTCTAAGGATCACATGCACCACCATTCGTTAGAGGATTTATTCCATAGACACTGGGGTTACCATCCATATGGAATCCTCTAGTGGGTCAGTCAGTGAACTTGCTATGGTATATCCGCCTATAACAAGCACCCATGTGTTGCACCAGGTTGTCACTAAACAACCTTGACAAGTGAGATCAGTTATTGCCTTTCGATAGGGTCGTTCAACACTATGATAGCCTTACCGTATTATCTGTGCCCTTACTTCAGAATAATACTGGGGCTACGGACGTTTCTAGAATGGCCACCATATGTGCTCATAGGGTTCTCACTATCAAGATTTGAAACACTTGATACCCTCGTCACGGTTCTACCATTCTAAGGACATATATCAATACATATTGCAATAATAATGATTTATGCGATATAGAATAAAATGCCTTTTATTATTGATTAATGAACATTATTACAAAGAGTCATGTCTACAATAATTGATTGGCTCTAGGGCATCTACTCTAACAAACATAAGAGGTATAAGGTGTCGAGTGCATTGTTTAGGAGTTGTATGACTGTGGGAGCCCTAAGTTGGTCCTCGTGTGCTCAAAATGATTGAGTACATGGAGAGGCTTTAGACTTTGGGGTTTGGGTTGGATGCAGACTTACAAGTGGATTTATTATGCATTCTCTACCTAGTTCTTTTTCACCATTCATAATGAACTTCAATATGAACACGATGGTGAAATCTTTGTTAGAGCTTCTAAACATGCTGAGGACTATGGAAGCAGGACATGAAAAGGTCCAAGCCTATTTTACTGTTTGCTACCAGTAAAGGAAAGAGTAAGGGCAAGGGAAAGGCCAAAGCCAATCCCAATCCTAATCCCAAGCCCAAAAGACAAGATGCTCTCAAGCCTAAGGGTGGCGTTGGAAAAGGTGGGAAAATAGTATGCTTTTATTGTGGCAAGCCTGGCCACTAGAGGAAACACTACAAGGCTTTCCTCACAAACAAGAAGAAGTTAGACGCTTAAACTTCAGGTATATACATTATTGAGATTAACTTCTCTCCTTCTACATCTTGGGTCATTGACACAGGATGTGGTACTAACATTTGTACTGATGTGCAAGGACTAAGGTAGAGTAGATCGCTCACCAAGGGAGAAGTGGACCTACAAGTTGGAAATGGAGCACATGTGGCTGCCGTGGCTATAGGGACTTACCATTTATCTTTGCCTACGGGCTTGTTTTTGGAACTTCATGACTATTATTTTGTACCTTCTATTTCCAAAAATATTATTTCAATATCCGCTTTGGATAATATAAGATATCATTTTGAGATTTCTAATGGATCGTTATTCTTTAGTTCGAATGGTATTCTATTTGGAATTGCAAGGTTATATAACGGGTTATATGTTCTTGATTTAAACAATAAACATATTCTCAATGTTGAAACTAAGAGAGCTAAACATAGTGATCGAAACCAAACATACCTCTGGCATTGTAGATTGGGTCATGTTAATCAAACACATATTGCAAAACTTCAAAGGGATGGAGTTTTGGACCCTTTTGATTTCCAGTCATTTGAGGTGTACGAGTCATGCCTATAAGGCAAGATGACTAAGTCACATTTCATAGGACAAAGTGAAAGGGCTACTGAACTGTTAGGCATCACCTATAATGGTGTATACAGTCCACTAACAGTTGAAGCTAGAGGTGGATATTCCTACTTCATCACATTTACTGATGATTTCAATAGATATGGTTATGTCTACCTTATGAGACATAAATCTGAAGCCTTTGATAGATTCAAAGAATTTAGGAATGAAGTACAAAATATGTCGCGCAAAAGTATTTAAGCTCTTTAGTCGAATTGATGAGGTGAATACTTGAGCTGAGGGTTTTTTGAATACTTGAAGGAATGCAAGATAGTATCACAACTCACCCCTCCATATACACCCCAACATAATGGAGTGTCTGAGAGGAGGAACAAGACCTTACTTGACATGGTCAAGTCCATGATGAGTTTTAGTGATCTACCTGCATCATTTTGGGGTTATGCCCTAGAGACTACGACTCACATACTGAACCGTGTGCCGTCAAAGTCTGTAGGTAAGACTCCATATGAACTATGGAGTGGGTGAAAACCCAACTTGTCTTATCTAATGATTTGGAGTTGTGAAACTTATGTCAAGAAATTGACTTTGAACAAGCTGGGCCTGAAATCCCACAAATGTATATTTGTGGGGTATCCTAAGGAGACCAAAGGATACTATTTATACAATCCAAAAGAGCATAAAAATTTTTGTCACTCGTATTGGTGTCTTCTTAGAAAGGAATTTTTTTCTAAGAAGTACTAGTGGGAGAAAAGTAGAACTCGGTGAAGTTTTAGAACCACAAGATACATTAGATGAAGGATGAGAAGATGTGCCACATGAAATGGTTGAACATCGTGAGGAGGTCACTCCACAATCTGTGGATCTAAGTGAACCATCTCAAGTAGTACAGGAGCTGCATAAGTCTAGAAGAGTATGCAATGAGCCTGAGAGATATGGTTTTCTCGTGACTCAACATGGTGACGTACTGGTCTATCCAAACTATGAACCGGAACCTATGAAGATGCTATATCGGATCCAGATTTTGCTAAATGGCTTGAAGCCATGAAATCTGATATGGACTCCATGTACTATAACCAAGTATGGTCTCTGGTGGATCTATCTAAAAGGGCAAAACCCATAGGGTGTAAATGGGTCTTCAAAAAGAAGACTGGCATGGATGGCAAGGTGCATACATACAAGGCACGATTGGTTGCCAAAGGTTTCAAACAAATTCATAGTATTGACTATGAAGAAACCTTTTTGCTGGTTGCCATGATAAAATCCATTCGGATTATGCTTGCGATTGCTGCATATCATGACTATGAAATTTGGCAAATGGATATCAAAACAACTTTCCTGAATAGAAACCTTGAAGAGGATGTGTATATGACATAACCTAATGGTTTTGTTCTTGATGGACAAGCCGATAAGGTATGCAAGTTGTAGAGGTCCATTTATGGACTCAAGCAAGCTTCAAGAAGCTGGAACATTCATTTTGATGAAGCCGTAAAAGAATTCAGTTTTATCAAAAACGAAGATGAACCCTATGTTTACAAGAAAGTGAGTGGGAGCGTAGTGGCATTCCTGGTGTTGTATGTCGATGACATACTTTTGATTGTGAATGATATACCGAACTTACAATCGGTAAAAACTTGGTTATCCAAGTGCTTCTCCATGAAGGACTTAGGAGAAGCAGCCTACATCCTCATAATCAAGATCTATCATGATAGATCGCGTTGGTTGCTTGGTCTAAGTCAGAATACATACATTGACAAGGTACTGTTCAGTATGGAAGAATCCAAGAATCTAAGAAGGGATTTCTTTCGATGTCACATGGTGCCTATCTCTCTAAGGATATTTGTCCTAAAACAAAAGATGAGAGAGATAGGATGCAGAGGATCCCATATGCGTTAGCAATTGGATCCATCGTGTATGCCATGTTGTGTAATCAGATTGATGGCTCATGTGCATTAAGCATTTGTAGTAGATATCAATCAGATCTAGGTGAGCGTCACTAGATGGCTATCAAGAGCATCCTTAAGTACCTAAAAAGGACTAAGGATATGTTCTTGGTTTATGGAGGAGAAGATGAGCTCACTGTGAGAGGATACAGTGATGCTAGTTTGTATTTTGTCTCAATGGGGGTGCGATGAGCTGGAAGAACTCCAAGCAAAGCACTGTAGTAGACTTTACAATGGTGGTTGAGTATATCGTATTATCCAATATGGCCAAGAGGTAGTCAGGATTAAGAAGTTCATCACCGAACTTTGTGTGGTCTCCACGATTATGGATCCAATAGATATCTATTGTGACAACAATGAAGCAATAACTCAAGCAAAGGAGCCATGGTCTCACCAGAAGTCCAGACACATACTCAGACGATTTCATCTCATCAATGAAATGGTTGAGAGGAAAGATATGCAAATTAGTAAAGTGCATACTGATACAACCTCGCCAATCCATTGACGAAGCCTCTGTCGCGGTAGAAGCATGAAAAACACTTAAGGTCATTCGGTATTAAATAAATGAATGATTGGCTATAGTGCAAGTGGGAGATTGCTAGAGTAGGTGCTCTAGAGCCAATCAATTATTGTAAAATTAACTCTTTGTAATAATGTTTATTAATCAATAGAAGGCATTTTATTCAATATCATGTAAATCATATATGTATGTATTGATATATGTCCTTAGGATGGTGGAATCATGATGAGGATATCAAGTATTTCAAATCTTGATAGTGAGAACCCTATGATCATGTAAATCCCCTCCTTAGCCAGGTATTTCCTAAGTATCCCTTAGCCATTGAGAACCTAGAAAATGCACGCCTAAGGAATAATTTTTGTTTTAAAACCCTATTTAAAGAATAAACCTGTAATTTAAAAACATTTTTTCTTATTTATAAACTATAATAAACTCCTTGTACAAGTCAAATAATTTAGTTTCCTTTCTTGAAGTAAATTATGAAATGCATAGTAATAATTACTAGAACATACAAATTTTTACAAACTTTACTAGCAATTTGAATTTCCTTTATTAACACAACCATATTTACTCTATTACAGAACATGAACATATTTACTACATCATGAAATATGAACATAATTACTTCACTAAATACTAGCAAAACCATTCAATAGTCATCATTAAATCCAAGTTCTCAAAATCCCATAACAACATCCCTTCATGCTTATGGCATCCCTTGGAATCCTCTCCCAGCTTCATGCCTTAATCCTTACCTACAAAAAAAAAAACATATAAACATCATGAGGTGAGCGCTAATCGCTCAGTAAGCGAATGTGGCTATTCTAACTTTTATGGATGTCTTACACATACAAAATGTTCATAAATTCACAACATATTATTCATTGTCAATGTCATAAATCATAGTCATGATATTCACATTGACTTTCTTATACACATAAGTCATAGTATATTTAAAACTATAAGTAATTGATCTACCATACGCAGCGGAAAAACAAAAATTCAATCGATAAATCAATTACCTTTCTTTGCCAAGATCCGAGTATAAATTATACCGTTTACATGTTTATAAACAAAATATGTATAAAGTAAATCCATTCAATGATTAGAATACTTACGTACGTTTGGAGGCTCTTTCAAATATCTCTACTTTCAGACATGAACAATGTTCACCGATTACTGTTCACCGTCTACTGTCATGTCTACGATTCACATGGTTCTTCGCTAATTGGTCCAAAGTAGGATCACACTCACAGAAGTCCAGACGAAGATAATCCGCAGAACCCTTGATTATTTTGCTAGAATAATCAAGGGCTTCAAGAATCAAGAAAAAAGAATAAGAAAAGTTTTCTTCTTGAGAGAGAGAGAGAGATAGGGTGGCTAGGGTTTTAATTGAATGAATAATTCCCTTTCTATGTTTTAATTTTAAGTTCCACTTATATAGTGCAACATTTAAAACCCTATTCCACTTAGGAATAGCCATAGGCTCCGACCCTACTTCACCCTTGCAACCAAACACACCCTTTATGGTATTTTAATTAATTAATTATTATTATAATTAAAATCAATTAATAATAATATATTAACATTCAATTAATAATAATAATTCATTTAAATATATACATAGATATATTTAAATATAATCTCAATAATTTAATTTGAATATTAAAATTAAATATAGGCAACAACCTCATCAAATTTAATTGCACTGTGAGATTACCAAAATACCCTTTTGTCCTAAAAGATGATAATAACCTTCTCACAAATTGATTCTTAAATTATCTTCTAAGTGTGTGACTTGTAGGCTCCTTATCATATCAACAGTGAGTAGTATCGCGATTAACACCAATTAATCGTCTCACTACACAAATACAAAGATTGGCCCCTAACAAGGCATCATGGCTACCCGATAGATTCGGATTTAGCGAAACAGCAACCTGTCAACGATATGGTTACCGTGTAATCAAATCCTTTCATCAACTGTTATCTCATCGAGACCGAGGTACAGAAATAGTGTCAACCTCAAATATCCTCAACATGTTTGTATTCAGTTCCTGGACCAATGACAGGAATATTAAATTAGATTGAGCATCAACTCAATCGCACAGTGGCTACATATTTAGTGTCATTGCCATTTACTGAATTACTCAATGAGATAACTTCTCCTGTACCCAGGAGAGATGAATCCTTTGTCGATCTACCATAGTCTCGATACACTTCTCAATGTAGCCAACCACTACCGTATTGATAGCTCTGAATAGAACTACGTTAGGCTAATGTCAAACTACACCAATTGGTGCACAAGGCGCTCTGGTGATCTCAAGTCTAAGAATCACATGCACCACCATCCGTCAAAGGATTTATTCCATAGACAATGGGGTTACCATCCATATGGAATCTTCTAGTGGGCCTGTCCAATGAACTTGCCTCTAGCAAGCACCCATGCGTTGCACCAGGTTGTCGGCAAACAACCTTGATAGGTGAGATTAGTCACTACCTTTCGACAAGGTCGTTCAACACTATGATAGCCTTACCGTATTATCTGTGTCCTTGGTTAGAATAATACTAGGGCTACGGACGTTTCTAGAATGGCCACCATATGTGATCATAGGGTTCTCAATATCAAGATTTGAAAGACTAGATACCCTCGTCACGGTTCTACCATCCTAAGGACATATATCATGACATACATGATATAGAAAAATATGCCTTTTATTGATAAACAAACATTTATTACAGAGTCAATTTTACAATAATTGATTGGCTTTAGGGCACATACTCTAACAATCTCCCACTTGCACTATAGCTAATCATTCATGTATTTAATACCGAATGACCTTAAGTGTTTTTCATGCTTCTACTACGATAGAGGCTTCGTCAGTGGATCAGCAAGGTTGTCATCAGTATGCACTTTACTGATCTGTACATCTTTCCTTTAAAGAATTTCTCTAATGGGATGAAAATTTCTGAGTATGTGTCTGGACTTCCAGTGAGACCGTGGTTCCTTTGCTTGAGCAATTGCTCCATTGTCCATTGTTGTCACAATAGACATCTATCAGATCAACAATCATGAAAACCATACCAAGTTCGATAACGAACTTCTTAATCTAGACTGCCTCATTGGCCGTATCAAATAATTCAATATACTCAGCCTTCATTGTAAAGTTCGCTATAGTGCTTTGCTTGGAGCTCTTCCAGCTTATTGCACCCCCATTGAGACAAAATACAAACCCTGATTGCGATCGATAATCATCTATATCTATTTGGAAACTAGCATTACTATATCCTCTTACAGTGAGCTCATCTTCCCCTTCATAAACTAAGAACATGTCCTTAGTCCTCTTCAGGTACTTAAGGATGTTCTTGACAACTATCTAATGATGTTGACCTGGATCCAATTGATATCTATTACAAGTGCTTAATGCACATGAGACATCAATCCGAGTACATAACATGGCATACATGATGGATCCAATTGCTGATGCATATTGGATCCTCTTCATTCTATCTCTCTCATCATGTGTTTTAGGACACATATCCTTAGAGAGATAGACACCATGTGACATCGGAAGAAATCCCTGCTTGGATTCTTCCATACTGAATCTCTTTAGTACCTTGTCAATGTATATACTCAGACTTAGGCCAAACAACTTACGTGATCTATCTTGGTAGATCTATATTCCAAAGATGTAAGTTGCTTCTCCTAACTCTTTCATGGAGAAGCACTTAGATAACCAAGTCTTTATAGACAGTAAGTTCGGTATATCATTCCCAATGAGAAGTATGTCATCGACATATAACACTAGGAATGTCACTGCGCTCCCACTCACTTTCTTGTAAACATAAGGCTTATCTTCGTCCTTGATAAAACTGAATTCTTTTACGGCTTCATCAAAATGAATGTTCCACCTCCTTGAAGCTTGCTTGAGTCCATAAATGGATCTCTACAACTTGCATACCTTCTCAGCTTGCCCATCAAGAACGAAACCATCGGGTTATGTCATATACACATCCTTTTCAAGGTTTCCGTTCAGGAAAGCTGTTTTGACATCCATTTGCCAAATCTCATAATCATGATATGCAACAATCGCAACCATAATCCGGATGGATTTAATCATGGCAACCGGTGAAAAAGGTTTCCTCATAGTCAATACCATGAATTTGCTTGAAACCTTTGGCAACCAGTCGTGCTTTATAAGTGTGCACCTTGCCATCCATGTCAGTTTTCTTCTTGAAGACCCATTTACACCCTATGAATTTTACCCCTTCAGGTGGTTCCACCAAAGACCATATTTGGTTTTGGTACATGGAGTCCATCTCAGATTTCTTGGCTTCAAGCCATTTAATAGAATCTGGATCTGATATAGCGTCTTCGTAGGTTTTGGATTCATCGTTTTGGTAGATAAGTACGTCACCATGTTGAGTCACGAGATAATTGTATCTCTCAGGCTCATGGCGTACTCTCTCTGATCTACATAGCTCCTATGCTACTTGAGGTGGTTCACTTTGATCCACAAGTTGTGGAGTAACCTCCTCCTGATGTTCAACCAGTGCTTGTGGCACATCTTCTCGTCCTTCGTCTAGTACATCTTGTAGCTCTAGAGCTTCATCGAGTTTTACTTTTTTCCCACTAGTACTTCTTAGAAAAAATTCATTTTCTAGGAAGACACCAGTATGAGCAACAAAAATTTTGCGTTCTTCTGGATGGTAGAAATAGTATCCTTTGGTTTCTTTAAGATACCGCACAAATATACATTTGTAGGATTTTAGGCCCAGTTTGTTCGAAGTCAATTTCTTGACATAATCTTCGCAACCCCAAATCCTTAGATAAGACTAATTGGGCTTCGCCCATTCCATAGTTCAAATGGAGTCTTGTCTACAAACTTTGACGGCACACGATTCAAAATGTAAGCCACAATCTCTAGGGCATAACCCCAGAATGATGTAGGTAAATCACTAAAACTCATCATGGACCTAAACATGTAAAGTAAGGTCCTATTCCTCCTTTCAGACACTCCATTGTGTTAGGGTGTATACGGAGGGGTGAGTTGTGATACTATCCCACATTCCTTCAAGTATTCAGAAAACCCTGAGCTTAAGTATTCACCTCCTCGATCCGACCGAAGAGCTTTAATACTTTTGCTCAACATATTCTGTACTTCATTCCTAAATTCTTTGAACTTATCAAAGACTTCAAATTTATGTCTTATAAGGTAGACATAACCATATCTACTGAAATCATCAGTAAATGTGATGAAGTAGGAATATCCACCTCTGGCTTCAACTGTTAGTGGACTGCATACACCATTATGGGTGATGTCTAACAGCTTTCACTTTGTCTTGTGAAAGGCGACTTGGTCATCTTGCCTTACAGGCATGACTCATACACCTCAAATGAAAGGAAGTCAAAAGGGTCCAAAACTCCATCCCTTTAAAGTTTTGCAATGTGGGCGTCTGATTAACATGACCTAATCTACAATGCCAAAGGTATGTATGGTTTTGTTCGCTATGTTTAGCTTTCTTAGTTTCAATGTTGAGAATATCCTTATTGTTCAAATCAAGAACATATAATTCGTTATATAACCTTGCAATTCCAAGTAGAATATCATTTAAACTAAAGGACAACAATGCCATTAGAAATCTCAAAACGATATCCTATATTATCCAAAGCGGATACTAAAATAATATTTCTAGAAATCGCAGGTACAAAATAACAGTCTTTGAGTTTTAATAATAAGCCCGAAGGTAAAGACAAACAATAAGTCCCTACAGCTAATGCAGCCACATGTGCTACATTTCCAACTCGTAGGTCCATTTCTCCCTTGGCGAGCAATCTACTCTGCCTTAATCCCTGCACATTAGTACAAATGTGAGTACCACATCCTGTGTCAATGACCCAAGATGTTGAAGGAGAGAAGTTAATCTCAATCATAAACATACCTGAAGTCAAAGCATCTAACTTTTTCTTGTTTGTGAGGAAAGCCTTTCAGTGCTTCCTTCAATGGCCAACCTTGCCATAATAGAAGCAAACTACCTTCCCACCTTTCGCAACTCCACCCGCAGGCTTGAGAGCATCCTGTCCTTTAGGCTTGGGATTGGGATTGGGATTAGGATTGGCCTTGGCCTTTCCCTTGGTCTTACCCTTTCCTTTACTAATAGCTACCAGTAAAACATGCTTGAACTTCTTTAAGTCTTGCTCTACAGTCCTTAGCATATTCAAAAGCTCTGATAGGGTTTTCACCATAGCGTTCATATAGAAGTTCATTATGAACGGTGCATAAGAGTCAGACAAGGATTGTAAAATTAAATCCACTTGTAATTCTGCATCCAACTCAAACCTCAAAGTCTCAAGCCTTTCCATGTGTTGATCATTTTGAGCACATGAGGGCCAACTTGGGCTCCCTCGGTCAGGCGACTTCCAAACAATGCTTTTGACACATTGTACCTCTTATGTCAATCATTACCTTGTAAAGCTCCTTAAGGTGTAGAATAATGGCAGCAGTGTCTATATTCTCATGTAGCTTTTGCAGCACTGGTGTCATCAATGTAACATCAAGCATTGAATGCCATCAGCATCATCATAGAACTTTTGATAAGTATCCTTTACTTCCTGAGTAGTATTGGGATTGGGATCGGGATCGGGATCGGGATCGGGATCAGGCTCAACCATGTATGGCTTATCAAGGATATACAATTTCTTTTCAGACTTAAGTACAATCCAAAGATTACAATGCAAGTCCAAGAAATTGGATCCATCCAACCTGTTTTCTTTCTCGATTATTGGTCGCAGGTTCATAATGCTCATTTTTAAGTGAATCTATAATTCAGAAAAGTAAAGTCAATATAATGTTTATTATTTCTTAATATGATCTTTTATTAAAAAAACACTCCCACTATTTTCCTCAAGCCAATAGCCCTCACTATTAACTGGGTAAAGCCTTTTGGCTTTCCTAGTGGACTGAGATCCCATCTGGCCCATTTCAAACCTTCGTTGTGGTGAACAAGCCAAAATGGGTTGATTAGGTAGGCCAACAAACTTAATCCACACCAGTTGATAGCTCCCACTACCAACCTCAAATGTGAAGTAAGCCAACAAGCCAATCACACAATCCAACGGCCTAGCCATCGTCCTCAAGTGTGATTCCTAGTATCAGTAGAATGAACACTACATGTCGCCACGTACACTCAACATGTGTACTTCTCTACTATGCCTTTGACGTGTTTATCAACCTTCGTTGTGGTGAACAAGAAAAACTGTAATTTTAAGTCGACCCATCATCATTGAGGAAAACTCCAATGAATTTTAACCTCCCACTGGTAGAAGTGTACCCTTCGCTGTGGCGAACAAGGTTCCGATGAACAGTGGTTTGATTAAAACCATGGTGATGGAAGGCATACGTGGCTTAATATATCTTATTTAAGGGTTTTTATTTAATGTCTCACCAGATTATTATCTTTGTTAGAATGACATCATTTGGCATGTTATTGAACATTCAACCTTAGCATGCATTCTAAACAAAAAATTAAACGTGCCGGTACATGGCCCACTAAAACCGATTTCCTCGAGCCTAGAGGAATCAGTGGGTCAACCTACGGTTTAAAAATAAATCTTGGATCTTCAAGTTATTCCTTTTCATAGCTCATTCGTTTCTTCTTCATGATCATTACAAGTAATTTTATAATAAAAAACCTATTCTAATTTACATCAATAAAATAGAAACTTCGCGTTACATACAAGGGGAGTGAGATGAAGAGAAGAAATACATGGAGATTTAAGAGAGAGAGAGGCAGGACGCGCAGGTCCTATTTGTTTATAAAAATTACAAACAAACCCAATAAACAATAAACAATAGGTCTAAGGCTCATGTATCGACCACCATGCAATTATCAAACAAGAAAATTGCATACATTCATAAACAATCAATTTTTAAATTGGGTGGGTTGAATTATCAAGTTACCATCTTAAACGTGCAGAATGAATATTGGCTTTAAAGGTTCAAAAAACTACAATTTAGCCCTTGTGCAAAAACGGAAAGCAAAAACGGAATAGTAGGTTTCTTGCCACGGCGAAGTTCATGCAAACATGGTCACTGCGGCAACCGTGAATTTCCAAAAAAACAAATTGTTCCAGAGAGTTTTATGTCGTAGCAAAGTTTTATTTTGCCACGGCTAGATCTACCTTTCCGGAATTTCACCGTGGCGAAGGTTTATTTTGTCGCGGCCAAATTCACTTTTTGCATCTCACCGTGATGAAGTGTTATTTTGCCGTGGCTAAAGCCGCAAAACAATGAATCAGGCACAGTAACGTCTTTTGAAAATTTTCACATAATGACATGGATCCAAATCAAATCGAATGCTTAAACATTCGACCAAGATACCAACAAACCAATACACATTCAATCAACACATTATTTAATCAATTGATTAATTAAGACATTCAACATGCAAAATTTTTCCCGATTTAAAAAACACTTCAAATCATGCAATAACATGTTATCAAACAAATATACATGTTATCAAACATCAATTAAACAATATAATCTAATACCCGAGGCTCTGATTGTTAGTAAACGATCCCATATATGCAGCGAAAATAAAACAAATATAATATAGAGATCATTTACATGAGCCAAGATCAAGGGTATAATTTTACAATTCATATTAAATAAAATCTGCAGAAAAATAAATCTGAGTTTAAAGAAAACAAACGCACGTTTGAGGCTCCCCCAAATTTGTTCAATGAATGTTTTGCTACTGATCCAAGTGTAGGATCGAACCCACATAGTCCACACGAAGACAATCTCAAAAGAACAAAAGAGGGATTTGCTAGATCCTCTTTGGCTTTGAGATTAAGAAGAAAGCAAATCAATTGAATTGATTTTAGTCAAAAGATGTTTCTGCCGTGGGAGTGTTTTGGAGTGGCTGCTGTGTGTTTTAATTTCAAGAAGAAATCAATTAAATTAATCAATTAACACACATACTTTTCTTTTTATAGTTAATCAATTTGCCCTAATCTCATACGGAATAGGCTTGGGCTCCAACCCAAAAGCCCTATGTTGCCAAACACTCCCAATTTAATATTTTTATTTTTTCCATCATTATCTCAATTAAAATCAATTAATATATATATTTAAATATATATTAACATTTAACAATAATGATAATATATTTAAATATGTGCGAACAAACAATTTAAACATAATTTCACTTATTTAATTTTTCTAACAAATTAAATAAAGGCTACGACCTCAGCAAATTTAATTACACTGTGAAATTACCAAAATACCCTTTCGCCTTAAAAGACGAAAACACCATTCTTTCTTCTTGGATCTTAAATTGCCTTCTATGTGTGTGACCCATAGGCTCCTCATCATATTGGTAGTGTATAGTATCGTGATTAACACTAATTAATCGTCTCACTAATACACAGACCAAGATTGGCCCCTAGCAAGGCATCATGGCCACCCGATAGATTCGGATTCAACAAAGTAGCTACTTATCAACGGTATGGTTACCGTGCAATTTGATCCTTTCATCATACGTTATCTCAACGAGACGAAGGCATAGAAATAGTGTCAACCTTCAGTTACTCTCGATATTACGTATTCAGTTTCTAGACCAATGACCTGTATTATAAATTGGATAGAGCAAAAACTCAATCCCACTGTGGCCACAGTTTTAATATTATTGCCATATATTGAATTGCGCCGTGAGATAACTTCTCTCATACCCTAGGAGTGATGAATCCTCTGTCAATCCACCATAGTCTTAATACACTCCTTAATGCAGCCAATCACCACCGTACTGACAACTCTGAAAAGAAATGCGTTAGGCTAGTGTCAAACTACACCAATCAGTGCACAAGACGCTCCAGTGATCTCAAGTCCAAGGATCACATGCACCACCATTCGTTAGAGGATTTGTTCCATAGACACTGGGGTTACCATCCATATGGAATCCTCTGGTGGGTCAGTCCAGTGAACTTGTTGCGGTGTAATCGCCTACAGCAAGCACCCATGTGTTGCACCAGGTTATCACCAAACAACCTTAACAAGTGAGATCAGTCACTACCTTTCAACAAGGTCGTTCAACACTATGATAGCCTTATCGTATTATCTGTGCCCTTACTTCCGAATAATATTAGGGCTACGGACGTTTCTAGAATGGCCACCATATGTGCTCATAGGGTTCTCAGTATCAAGATTTGAAACACTTGATACCCTCGTCACGGTTCTACCATTCTAAGGACATATATCAATACATATTGCAATAATAATGATTTATGCGATATAGAATAAAATTGTCTTTTATTGATTAATGAACATTATTACAAAGAGTCAATTCCACAATAATTGATTGGCTCTAGAGCACCTACTCCAACACTGATAACACTGTGAGTAATTGATCTACCATACATAGCGGAAAACCAAAAAATTCAATCGGTAAATCAATTAGCTTTTTTTGCCAAGATCGAGTATAGATTATACTGTTTACATGTTTATAAACAAAATCTGTATAAAGTAAATCCATTTAAGGACTAGAATACTTACGTACGTTTGGAGTCTCCTTCGAATATCTCTAATTTCGGACACTAACATTTTTCACTGGTACTATTCACCATCTACTATTAATGTTACTATTCACCATCTACTGTTCACCATCTACTGTTCACGTGATCTTCGCTAATCGATCCAAAGTAGATTGCACTCACGGAAGTCCACACGAAGATAATCTGTAGAACCCTTGATTATTTTGCTAGAACAATCAAGGGCTTCAAGTCAAGAAAGAAGAACAAGAAAAGTTTTCTTCTTGAGAGATAAAGAGATAAGGTGGCTAGGGTTTTAATTGAATGAATAATTCCCTTTTTATGTTTTAATTTTAAGTTGCACTTATATAGTGAAACAATTAAAACCCTATTCCATTTAGGAATAGCCATGGACTCCAACACTGGTTCACCCTTGCAACCAAACACAGCCTTTATGGTATTTTAATTAATTAATTATTATTACAATTAAAATCAATAAATATATAATAATATATTAACATTCAATTAATAATAATAATTCATTTAAATATATACATACATATATTTAAATATAATCTCACTAATTTAATTTTAATATTAAAATTAAATACAGGCAACAACCTCAACAAATTTAATTGCACTATGAGATTACCAAAATACCCTTTTGTCCTGAAAGATGAAAATACCCTTCTCACAAATTGATTCTTAAATTATCTTCTAAGTGTGTGACCTGTAGGCTCCTTATCATATCAGCAATGAGTAGTATCGTGATTAACACCAATTAATCATCTCACTACACACAGACCAAGATTGGCCCCTAGCAAGGCATCATGGCCACTCGATAGATTCGGATCCAGAGAAACCATAGTCTGTCAACGATATGGTTACCGTGTAATCAAATCTTTTCATCAACTGTTATCTCATCGAGATTGAGGTACAGAAATAGTGTAAACCTCAGATATCCTTGACATGTTTGTGTTCAGTTACTTGACCAATGATAGGAATATTAAATTGGATTGAGCATCAACTCAATCCCATGTGGCCACAGATTTAGTGTCATTGCCCTTTACTGAATTACCCAGTGAGATAACATCTCCCATACCCAGGAGTGATGAATCCTTTGTCGATCCACCATAGTCTCGATACACTTCTCGATGTAGCCAATCACCACCATATTGATAGCTCTTAATAGAACTACATTGGGCTAGTGTCAAACTACACCAATTGGTGCACAAGGTGCCCCAGGTGATCTCAAGTCTAAGGATCACATGCATCACCATCCATCAAAGGATTTATTCCATAGAAACTGGGGTTGCCATCCATATGGAATCCTCTGCTGGGTCTGTCCAGTGAACTTGCCTCTAGCAAGCACCCATGTGTTACACCAGGTTGTCAACAAACAACCTTGACAAGTGAGACCAGTCACTGCCTTTCAACAGGGTCGTTCAACCCTATGATAGGCTTGCCGTATTATCTATGTCCTTGGTCAGAATAATACTGGGGCTACGGATGTTTCTAGAATGGCCACCATATGTGATCATAAGGTTCTCACTATCAAGATTTGAAGCACTTAATACCCTCGTCACGGTTCTACCATCCTAAGGACATATATCATTACATACATGATATAGAAGAATATGCCTTTTATTGATAAATAAACATTTATTACAGAGTCAATTTTACAATAATTGATTGGCTTTAGGGCACCTACTCTAACAAAAACATCCTAAAACACTAAACATATATGACTCATGCAACATTCACAAACACGACATGCCTATTTCTTTTATCTAGGTTTTTGACATTTCGTTTATCTTTACAAATTGATCAAATTCATTTGAACCATTACCTTGTTCTTGATTACCACCTCAAGGGACTCATGATTTCCATAAAATTTCCATTGCTCCTTAAGAGACTCATGGAACTCATATACCATTACTCTGATCTTGGCCTTACGCCTCAAGAGACTCGTGGAAACCTTTCTTTAACATTTCATAAACCCTTCATAAGTCAACTAAACTAGGCTATATACATTATCATTTAGAATGCATTCATAAGGGATAACATCTCCCTTGAACATACATAAACATTACATATGCATTCATCATACATGTCAGTTATAGCTAACTTATGGACACGCTTATTCATAACGTTCATTCATCTAGCATATACCCATGACCACTTTCACAAATCTTTAGTCAATTGAGCGAAATTCCTTGTCATGAATATTTTCTTAATATTTCTCAGTTTCCTAATTCGTTCAAATTTCATGATAAATAAGGAATTTCACTATGTGTCTTTTACCATTCTTGTTCATGTTAGGCCATAGGATTTATTTGGTGCCTCAATTGAATTTCCAAAGAAATTTGGAATTTTTTATTTGAAAGGTGGATGTCGCATTTTTTTTTTTTATTGCATGCCCATTATTCAATTATCATTTAAGCATTTCCCAAACACAAATCAAGTCATAAAGCCACATAAAACCCTCCCTTTCACATTCAAACAAGTGCCAACCATCGTCCAACTACAAGTCTCTTAAGTGGCAATATCCTCTTCTTTTTTCCAACACAAACCTCAACCAACACTAATTCAAACAATACATAAACAAACTATAACTTTATATATCAAATTAACTGATAATCCAAGAATTATACTGTTTTGATTAGGCTTTTTGGCCGGATTTTAGATACTTCTTAGTTCATTTTTTTGCTTGAATTGCTACTTAATTCTTTAAATTTTGTGTTTCAAGCCAAAATGGACATTTTGAGCAAATAATGAGCGAATTGGAGTTTCTGGACCCAGAAGTGAGCGAATTTCAGAATTTGGAGGAGTTCTAAAGCAGATTGAAGCACCATGAAGCTTGTTCCAATGTGAAAGCATCGGAGATCGAAGATTCAAGCAAAGAAGCAAGCAGAGGGCAATTCTATAATTTTAGAATTCTTCATGAAGGTTCGCCGTGGCGAAGGAAGTGAAACACGAGATTCTAACTTACCTCGTCACCACGGCGAAGTCTGCGGATTTTTGTTTTCTTCAAAATGCACAATTTTATTTTAGGAAAGATATAGGTTTTTGGGCAAACTATAAAAGAAAAACTTTACCATTTTGAGAAGGGTGGTCGGAGTTCGCCTGGTTTTCATTTTTTTTCCTTAGAATAGATTTGACATTTTTGTTAAGAAAGTGAGAAGCTTGGAGATTAAACCTCGTGGATTCTTCAACTAGGGGAGATATCTTTTCTTTTCTCTTTAATTCAATATGTTGAATGCTACGTTTACTGTTTTTCTTGCTGTGTATTCTGATTTAGTTATGAACTAACCCATTTTGGCTTAGTGTTTTGATTAAGTTCGGATTTTGATGGGTTAATGAATTGATTATTGCTATTTCCATATTCTATTGCAATGATTGTCTAGTTATCCTGTCTTTAATGGAATTTATTTGATGAATATGATGAGATTGAGAAATGAATCATGTTGAGCTTCTTGGGTAATCAACATTGTAGTATTGAATGCTAGAGATATATTTGAGAATCAATGAAATCAATCTAGGATTCCATTAGCTTAATGAACTTGGATCTATTATTCTTCAGTTTGTTAGGTGCGGAAGTTTAATAGGGAAAAGTAGGAATTCATAGCCTGAAAAGGGTATGTTTGACAACTTAGAGAATTCGATTTACAATCTATGCATGTGAGTGTGCGATTAACATAATCCGTAGAATTCATCCATAGAGTTCGAATGAAGTCAAAACCCTAACTGTTTGTTAAATTAATATTATTCTTGCGTTTAAATTCTTGCTTCCATTAATTAGTCTTTAATACTTAGTAAGTTTTGTTTTAGTTTTAGATTTAATCTCTCCCATTAATCCAAACACATTCGGTTCCTCCAACTTGAAAACAGTTAGGAAATTTAGTGCTTAACAACCAATCCTCGTGGGAATGATACTCACTCATCACTTTATTACTTTGTGCAACTAGTGCACTTGCTATTTATGCATGTTGTAGTTACAACGCATCAAGTTTTTGGCACCGTTGCCGGGGATTGAGTTTTGTGTTAACATTGAGTTTTCTTGTGTTAGGTAGATTGGAGTTTATTTTTGTTTGTTTAATTTTTGGTTGTTCTTTTTGGTTGGTTTGTGATCTCACTTTTACTCTCTTTTTGTGTAGTTTATGCGAAGAGCAAGACATCAGCCAGTGGTTCCTGTTGATCATGAGATTGAAAGAACCACTAGAAGACTTAATAGAGAAAGAAGAGAAAGAGAGGCTACAATTGAACCAGAAGTTATAGTTGTTGAGATGGCAGAAAATAGAACACTAAGGGAGTTCTCAATTCCCTCAATTGATGGCAGTGGGTCGAGTATTACTAGACCAGCAGTACAAGCCAACAACTTTGAGATAAAGTTGGCAATCATCCAGATGATCCAGCAGTCGGTACAGTTCAGGGGAGATTTGAAGGAAGATCCAAATCTACACATTACCAATTTTTTTGGAGATTTATGATACTTTCAGGTCAAACGGAGTGTCAGATGACGCCATCAGATTGAGACTATTCCCGTTTTCATTGAAGGATAAAGCTAAGGGATGGTTAATGGCATTACCATCATGAATGATTACAACATGGAACGATTTAGCACAGAAGTTCCTGACCAAATTCTTTCCTCCAGCAAAATCGGCAAAGCTGAGAAATGATATCGCATTGTTTCTGCAGGAAAAGTCAGAATATTGCATAAGGCTTGGGAGAGATACAAAGAATTACTGAGGAGGTGTCCACATCATGGTTTGCCAGTTTGGATGCAAGTCCAAACATTTTATAATGGATTGATGGTGAATGTGCAAACTATAGTGGATGCAGCATCGAGAGGTGCACAGCAAAATAAGACTCCGGAAGAAGCTCACAAGTTGCTTGAAGTTCTGGCAAGCAACAATTATCAAAGACCTAATGAGAGGGTGCAACCGAAGAAATCTATGGGTCTTCATGAAGTTGATGCATATACAACCATTTCAGCCCAACTGACAACACTTCAGAAGCAGTTGGGAAGTATGCATGTAAATTTCATTCAAGCACCTCAACTAACTTAAATGCCAAGTGGGGAACATGTTTGCTTCAGCATCATCATCATCAGAGTAGGTTAACTACTTGGTAGGAAATCAAAGGCAGTCGAACAACCCGTACTCCAACACATATAATCCTGTTTGGAGGAATCATCCGAACCTATCTTGGGGCAATTAGAATCAACAAAATCAGCAGAACAATCAATGGAACCAAAAAGCATTGCCAAACAACCAAACAGGGGTGAACAATCAATCAAGAGAGTAAAAAGTGACAAAATTGGAGGACATGTTTAGAAAGTTTATGCAAGAGACCATAGGTTTTATGAATGAGATGAGAACGAATTTCAGAAATCAAGGGGCATCCATTCGAAACTTAGAGGTACAAGTGGGTCAATTGGCTGATAAGTTAAATGGGTGAACACAGGGCTCACTACCAAGCAACACAGTGACTAACCCACGTGAGCAAGCAAATGCAATAACTCTAAGAAGTGAGACAGTGGTGGAAGAGGTGAAAAAATCAAGGGAAGAAGAAAGTCCAATCAAAGGGAAAGGACAAGGAAGACTCTGATGAGGAAGTTGATGAAGAGATAGTTACTGAAGAGAAACCATCTAGTTCTAGGGAAGAAGAACAAAAAGGGGAAGTGAGGCAAAGACAAAGGAAAGAGAAACTGCCATTTCCCAAGATACCACAAGAGTTGGCACATCACACTTCTCCCATGCCTTTTCCTCAAAGACTCGAGAAAAAGAATCAGGATAAGTAGTTTTACAAATTCATTGAAATATTTAGAAAATTGGGTATTAACATTCCTTTTGCAGATGCATGGCAACAGGTGTCGAGCTACGCGAAATTTCTGAAGGAGATTTTATCAAACAAAAGGAAGTTAAAGGATGAGGAAACAGTGATGCTCACGGAGGAGTGCAACGCCATTCTTCAGAAGAAGCTACCCCCGAAACTCAAAGATCTAGGGAGTTTTACTATTCCTTGCATTATAAGAGACGTTACCTTTGATCAAGTCTTATGTGATTTAGGTGCTAGCATTAATTTAATGCCTTTTTCTATTTTCAGGAGATTGGGAATTGGTGAAGTAAAGCCAACGACCATGTCGTTGCAACTTGCAGATAGATCCATCAAATATCCGAGGGGTATAGTCGAGGATGTGTTCGTGAAAGTGGACAAAGTGATTTTTCCTGCGGATTCTGTTGTTTTGGACATGGAAAAGATAAAGAAATACCTCTTATTTTGGGCAGACCATTTCTGGCCACAGGAAGAGCACTCATTGATGTGCAAGAAGGAAAGTTAATATTGAGGGTTCAAGATGAAACAGTAACGTTCAATGTGTTTGAGGCTATGAAGTTCCTATCCGAGTCGGATTTGTGCTTTAGTGTTGATGTGGTGGATAAACTAGTAGCGGAGGTCATTGAAGAGAACACTCCATAACTACCTCTAGAAGCGTGTATTGCCCAATCAAGAACAGTAGAGGTAGATGAGTCGGCAAGGAACAAATGTGCTAGATTACTAGGAAGCACTTCAGCCGATTGATGAGAGCCAAGATCTAGAATTTAAGGAATTTGATTTTGAAAAAGAGAAGGAAAAGGAAAGAAAGGAAGGAAGAACCTCCAAAGCTTGAGCTGAAACCTTTACCTTTCCACCCCAAATATGTGTATCTTAGGGAATCAGAAACCTTCCCAGTAATCATCAGTTCAAGGTTAAGCAAATTGGAAGAAGAGCGGTTAATTCGAGTATAGAGGGAACACAGATTGGCAATTGGATGGACTATTTCGGATATTAGAGGCATCTCTCCATCTTTTTGCATGCATAAGATACTTATGGAGGATGATATCAAGCCTAGAGTTCAACCACTATAACACCTACTGAAAACTAGTACAATGCATGCAATTTAACATTAGAAAATTGGGCCCAAAGCTTTCTTTTCATTACTAATCATGTGTCTTTTATTCATAAAAGAGTCATTTACAAAAATGTATTTTAAAAGACAAAACAGGGGAAACAGTGTAGCTATTCCACATTGCTTGCCGACGCCCCTCCGACCGCATCATCACCTAGAACCTGCATCCACAAAGGAAAATAACGGGGGGAACACAAAATAATGCTCAGTAAGTAAAACTCTCTATCTGTCTGTCCCCGTATAAATAACTTTTAATTCTTTCCTTACACTATTTCTGATTCTATTTCTGTTTCTAATAACATCATGGCCTCATCTTACCGGAGGTACGGCCGGATGGCGTCCACACAGCACCATCTCACTCTCTATGGCTATCGGGTGGAATTCACACAGTACCAACCCGTTCTTAGTGACTACCGAGTGAGGATCACAAAGCACCAACTCGGTTCCTCCTAACTATCGGGTGGAGGTCACGTAGCACCTACCCGTTCCTCATGGATTTTGGGTAACGATCACCAAGCATTTACCCGCCTCTAGTCACTATCGGGTGATGGTCACAAAGTATCAACCCGCTTCTACTAGCCGTTGGATGATGATTACAAAGCATCAACCCACTTATCTAATAATTAGTCAGATAGTGGTCACAAAGCATCTACCCATTTCTATTACTCATTGGGTGATGGTCACTAAGTATCGACCCATCTCTAAGGGCCATTCGGATGATGATCACAAAGCATCAATCCGATTCCCATAACGATCGGGTGATGATCACAAAGCATCATCCCAACTACACTACTCTTCTAATTCATTCTATTGTAGCATTTTTCAATGCTCTCTACCCTTAGAGTAATTTTACCCACTAAGCTCTCTACTCATAGGGTAATTGCATACACCATTTCCTTACACTTTCTTAGGTCACTTTTCCATGTACAACTAGTGCCTATGGATGGTTCATCTTCACCAATGCACTTATGAGATGCCAATATGCAATGTTGCAAGAATTAAGGTTCATTACTCACACTCAAACCTCTATTAGGCATTTCATCAAACAACTCATGTGCACTATAAAACTCTATCATAGCCATGATTCTAAAACTTTTCCTAACCATCCAAAATGGGGAAAAACCCCTTCACAAAGCCATAATAACCTGTCAAACAAAACACTTCCAAAAAGGGTTCCATAACACCCCTTCAAATCCATCTCAACTACCTTGCCAATCCAACAACCCATTTCTCATATTTGCAAAGTATTAACATTCACAAAGCATAGAAATCTCTATTTAAACCTCCATACATGGCATATCACATGTACATCACATACATACATCATTTCCATCAAAACCCTAATCAAGAAAACTCATAAATCTCAACTTGGGTTGGGTTTTACTTACCTTGTTATGGAGAGACTTCACCAACTCTTCCTTTGACTTGTTTAGCTTGACTTTTCCTCTAATCTTACCCAAAAGAATGAAAACCCTCAAACTTCAATATGGATTAATACTCCCAAATCACACAACTTAAGAAGAAATCCTTACCTTAGGAAGCCTTAGGTTGCTTTTCTACCCCAAATCACTTCAAAATCCCTTGGAAATCCTTGATCAAAAGAAGAAGAAGTTGAGAGGAGTAAAGATGGAAAGTTGCGTTTGAGAAGAAGAAATGAGGGGTTTCTTTGATTCTAATTCCTTTTAATGAAATATAAACACACTCATTCCCATTTTGCCCTTATTCTTCTTTGGGAATTCCATCCATATCCTTTGATTCATTACAAACTCACCCCTATATCAACATATTCTCCATGAAAATTCCTTACAATTAACTCCCCACTTTTCCTGCTAATTAGGGGTAGAAAGGTCAAATTGCCCTTAGGGAAGAAAATATCTAAAACTCAATCAACATTTTATTGGGCCTGTCGGCGCGGCGAAGAAACTTCTGTCGCTGCGGTGAAACTGTCCAGAGACTTTCCCCAAGGTTTCAACACATCTTCGCCGCAGCGAAGATTTTCTTCGCCCCGGCGAAGCTTGGTACACTAAGATTCTTCAGTTTTCAACCAAATTTCAGGGCAAACAATCAACATAACATTCAATCAAACAATATTACCAAAACCAACTCAAATAAGAGCGAAAGAGGAAACAATAACAACGTACCTCAGGTGGGGCGTTACAACCACAACGAAGATCGAATCCTTCGATGAAGGAAGTAGTGAGAAAGGAGGTGGTGAAACTTCTAGATACGGGAATAATATATCCCATTTCTGATAGTCCATGGGTGAGTCCAGTGCAAGTGGTTTCGAAGAAGGGAGGTATCACAGTGATAAAGAATGAGAGCAATGAATTGATACCAACTAGGACGGTCACGGGCTGGAGAGTGTGCATTGACTACCGGAAAATTAAATGAAGCAACAAGGAAGGATCATTTTCCACTTCCTTTCATCAATCAGATGTTGGAGAGATTGGCAGGGCATGCTTATTACTATTTCCTGGATGGTTGTTCAGGATATAATCAGATTGCCATCGCTCTTGAGGATCAAGAGAAGACGCCTTCAGTTGTCCCTATGGCACCTTTGCTTACCGAAGGATGCCTTTTGGGTTGTGTAATGCATCAACCACATTTCAGAGATGCATGATGTCGATCTTTGGAGATATGGTGGAGCGGTTTATAGAAGTCTTCATGGATGACTTATCTGCTTTTGGTTCGTCCTTTGATAATTGCTTATCTAATCTCTCTTTTGTTTTGCAGCGATGTCAGGAGACGAACTTGGTGCTCAACTGGGAGAAGTGCCACTTCATGGTCCAGGAAGGAATAGTGCTTGGTCATAGAATTTCAAAGGACGGAATAGAAGTGGATCGAGCAAAGATGGATGTGATTGAGAAGCTGCCACCACCCTCAAATGTTAAAGCAGTTCGAAGTTTCTTGGGGCATGCAGTGTTTTATAGACGGTTTATCAAGGATTTTTCTAAGATCTCTAAACCCCTTTGCAATTTATTGATTAAAGATGTTGCTTTTGATTTTAATTATGAATGCATGCATACCTTTCAAACTCAAAAAAAGTTATTAGTGTCTGCACCTATTATTGCAATTCCAGATTGGGGACTACCATTTGAATTGATCTGTGATGCTAGTGATTTTTCACTAGGAGTATGTTAGGACATAGGAAAAACAAAGTGTTGCATGTAATTCAGTATGCTAGCAAAACACTCATTGATGCACAATTGAATTACACCACCACTGAAAAAGAATTGTTGGCTGTGGTTTTTGCTTTTGATAAATTTTGTTCATATTTGCTAGGTGCCAAGGTGATAGTCTACATGGACCATTCAGCACTCAAGCACCTATTGGCAAAGCAAGAAGAGAAACCTCGGCTGATAAGATGGATCCTATTGCTACAAGAGTTTGAGTTGGAGATACAAGATAAGAAAGGGTTGAAAAATATGGTGGCAGACCATTTGTCAAGGATTGAACGACCAATTCAGGGAAGTAAAGAAGAAACCCAAATAAGAGAAACTTTTCGGATGAGAAATTAATGAGAGTGGAGGAAGCACCGTGGTATGCAGATTTTGCAAACTACTTGTCAGCGAGAGTGCTCCCCATCAGCATGACCTTCCAACAAACGAGGAAGTTTTTCTCAGATTTGAAGTACTACTTCCGGGAAGAGCCATTTCTTTATAGATACTGTGCTGATCAGATGATACATAGGTGTGTTCCAGAAGACGAAATGGAAAGTATCCTACGACATTGTCACGAAAGGGAAGTGGGTGGCCATTTTGGAGGAGCTAGGACAGCAGCCAAGGTTATTCAATCTGGGTTTTACTGGCCAACCCTTTTCAAGGATTCTTTCCATATGGTTCAGGAATGCGACCAATGTCAACAAAGTGGGACTATTTCAAATCGAGATGAGATGCCATTGAATAATATACTAGTTGATGAGCTATTCGATGTCTGGGGAATTGACTTCATGCATCCTTTCCCAAATTCTTGTTGGAACATGTACATTTTGGTAGCGGTGGACTACCTATCAAAATGGGTGGAAGCAGTTGCATTGCCATCCAATGATACCCGGGTGGTGGTTAATTTTGTGAGAAAGAACACTTTCTCAAGGTTTGGGTACCATAGGCAATCATTAGTGATAGAGGATCGCATTTTTGCAACAGGCAATTAGATGCACTGTTGGGGAAATATGGGGTGAAACATAGAGTTGTGACACCCTACCATCCATAGACTAGCAGACAAGTGGAACTGTCGAACAGAGAACTAAAGGGAATTTTAAAAAAGACAGTCAATGCATCGAGGAAGGATTGGTCACGGAAGTTGGATGATGCATTATGGGCCTACCATACTACATTTAAGACTCCGATTGGTATGTCTCCAATTAGGATGGTCTATGGGAAGGCATGTCATTTGCCGATAGAACTCAAGCATAAGGCCTACTAGGCAGTCAAGCAGCTCAACATGGATTTACAAGCTGCTGGGGAAGAAAGGATGCTGACTTTGAATGAACTCGATGAGTTCCGTCACGAAGCTTATGAGAATGCTAGGATGTACAAGGAAAAGACCAAGAAGTGGCATGATAGGCATATCAAGAAGAAGAACTTTGAAGTGGGTCAGAAAGTGTTGTTGTTTAATTCTAGACTTAGGCTTTTCCTTGGAAAACTTAAGTCTAGATGGTCCGGACCCTTCATAGTTACAAGAGTTTACCCATTCGGAGCGGTGGAGGTGTCACATGAAGAAAAAGGCACATTTAAGGTCAATGGACAAAGGTTGGAGCCATACATCGATGGAGTGATGAGTTGCAAGTCAATCCCCCTTCGTTTTGACATTCCGATATGAAGACTTGAGAAAGTCGAGCTTTCGACTATAAACAAACGCTCCTTGGGAGGCAACCCAAGTGTTTCCAATTGTTGTTGTTTATTTTTGTTTTGAAGTTGTTTAGTTTTCTTATGATTTTTAGATAAAGCATAATTTGTGTGTTTTTGGGTGTTTCAGGTGAATTAGTTTGGAACACATTCAAGAGCAAATTTTTTTCCTACTTCAATCCATAGTTTTTTAGCACATTCCCATCACTTTTCCTCATTTCTTAACCCTTCCCAAACACCAGAACAACTCATTTTAACAACGATTTTTGCAAAAAATTGAAGAAATTTTGGAAACCCTTGGGATTGGTAAGATTTTGAGTTCTCCAAACTTTTTATTGATCAATTTCGATTTTTTTTTTTTTTTTTTTTGAGTTGAATCTAAGATTTTGATTGTTGTGTGAGTTGTGGAACTTTTTGTGGTGTTTGTGCTTTGATTGTGATTTAAGAAGTGTAACGCATGATTTTTGTGGTGTTGAGGAGTTTGGGTTTTGAATTTTGGAGTATTTGGTTGATTTTGGAAGAAGAGTAATTTTGGGGGTCTAGGTACGATTTTTGGAAGTACCGTGGTTTTGCAAGATTGATTGTGGTTATTCGTAGGGTGCTTAGAGTTGAATTGTTGAGTTAGAATAGTAGTTTAGGGAAAATGCCGCTCAAAGTACTTTCCAAGGGTAAAGGAAAAGCGAAGAAGATAGATGACTGATTTGTTAATGAGAAGGCTCGGAAACGATATGAAGGAGCAATCGAAAGGAAAGATAAAGGATTTATTGTCGAGCGAGGGTTGACCACTGTTTATGCTGAAGAGTGGAGTGCAGGGCAAAAGTGGAATATATTTATGGATGAACCTGCAAATGCGGCTGTAGAGCTGATAGTAAGAGAGTTTTACGCCAACCTCCCTGATTGTGATCTTGGTCATGTGTTTGTGAGGGGCATTGATGTGCCATTTGATGCAAAGACGATTAATGATTTCTTTGATTTGCCTCAAATTGCCTGTGATGAGCATGAGGAATTTAGGAATACACAGTTTGAGGGTAATGTGATACTTCCGGTCATAACAAAACTGGATACCACTTGAGAGATTTCAAAGAAAGGAAAGAAAAGTATCAAAGGAACCAATCTGACACCGATGGCTTGGTTGTGGCAATATTTTGTGAGTGCGAGGATGATGTCGGAAACGTATTATAGCACAGTGACTTATGAGAAGGCATTGTTACTCCATTCCATTGCCACAGGAAAGAAAATAGATGTGGGGAACATTATCCTGACTAGTATTAAGAATGCAACCTAATCAGGGTGAGGCTGTTTTCTATTCCCACATCTCATTACAGAGCTGTGCATTCGAGTAGGGGTTGAGAAGACTAAAGATGAACCACTTATCCATGTTGCCCAGCTCTCGACACAGCCTACTATCGGAAGCTACTCAAGCATCAACCCAGTGAGCAACCTAGCACCGGGACAAAACGACAGAGAACCACATAAGGCACTGCCACATCATCCAGTTCCATAGCCACTATGAAGGAGATGATGCAAGAGATGATGCAGCAGATGTTGGGTCAGATGAAACGGCTGGCAAAACGTTAGGATTAGCTGGCAAAGCAGACACAGATGATGTATGACATGCAACACAGTTGCTTCACCAAGCTCAATGTTGATACTTCGGAATTCCAATGGGCTGACTGGGATTCAGAAGAATGGATGGGCTCTAACTCAGAAGAGGACGATACTGAGGGAGAGGAGGAGGCCGAAGAATGAACCTGAACAGCTGTTTTTGTATTTTATTTTTCCTTGTTTTAGTTGTTTTTTGTATTTTCATTTCAAACAGTGAACTAATTTGTTTTTTGTTTTGGATTGTTTAAATTTTGTTTTAGTTTCCTAGTAGTGGAAAAGGCGAGATTAGGATTGTAATATTTTCATATTAGTCATTGAATTTTTCTAACACAGTGGACACCACAGTATTTCAATTGTTTTTACAGATATGGTGATGAGAAAGCTAAGGACTGAGTGTGCATGCTGTTGAGCGAAACTTCAACGTCATAGATTAATCAGGAAACTATCTCGTACCTTTGTAGATTTTGTTTTTGTTTTTTTTTTCTGTTCCTAATTCGTGCATAATGTGACATTGGGGACATTGTCATCTTTAGTTTGGGGGTAGGGAAAAATTTGAACATTTTTTTATTTTTGTTTAGTTGTTGTCATGTTTTGTTGTGTATGCCAATGATGAATTACATAAGTCTATGATGAGAATAGGATTGTTGGGATTTTATTGTTGAAAAATGTTAAGCATTGCTTCAAGTTTATGTTGATTGATTGAATTTTGATTGAGGTTTGTTGAGTGGTTTAGCCACCATTTCATTATTTCGGCATGCTTAGGTTCATTTTATGTGGTTAGGTAAAGTCTTGATAATTTGGTAGACTCTAGAACCTAGTTTAGAAATGCTTGAGGCGAAATTCTAGGAATAGACATTATTAAGGAAGTGATTTAGGTGATTTTTTGTGACGTTTGACCCTTCCCAGCCGATCATGAATTCTATCCCTAGTTACCCATTTGAACCTTATGAAATCATCGTTGTCCCTTTTTGTGTTTTTGTGCAACCAATAATGCCCGAACCTTTCACCCTAAACACATCCGCAACCTTTAAGAGAATTATAAACCTAATGCAAACACAAAGAGCTTGGAGAGTTGTTTGAATGAACTAAAAGATTAGTTTGGGGGTTGTGAGAAGGCAAGAAGAATAAAAGGGGTAATTAACCTCAATAAAAGGAATGCTACGTTTAAAAAAAACAAAAAAAACCAAAAACAAAATTTGAGAATTGCAATGCAGTTGAAAAAAATGAGAAGTGCACATGCTTAATGGTTATAAATTGGTTGACTTTGTAGTGGTGGTTGAGGAAGAAAGTGGAAGTTGATTTGAGTCTTGATGTTTACTTAAAGAACCTGAGTTCTCTTGCTTTGTTAATCTTGTCCGTTTATTTTAAGCCCACTAACCGAGCCTAACGTCACAAGCTTGTAAAGACTTTCTGATCTTTAGTAATGTCTAATCTTCATTAGTGGAGAGTAGTTCGATACTTAGGCTTTTGGAGTCTGCCGCCATTTGATACACATTACATTTCTGCATAAAATAATCCGGGAAGTCAGAATAGGGATTGAAGTGGGGATGACCTACTTGGGGGACCAATAAAGAAGATAGTTGATGTAACTTATAACTTCTTGGAGTGTTGGACATTTTTCTAGTAATAATTTTTCAACAATCTTTGAGACTTGTTTAAATTCTAGGCAATTCGTTGTGTTGAGTTGAGTCTAATGTTTTATTTTATTTTCAGTTTTGTTATTTTGCATTGTTTTAGGTGTTTTGTACCTGATGCTCGGGGACGAGCATGTCTTTAGTTTGGGGGTATTTGATAATCCGAGAATTATATTGTTTTTATTAGGCTTTTTGGCCGGATTTTAGATACTTCTTAGTTCATTTTTTGCCTGAATTGCTATTTAATTCTTTGCATTTTGTGTTTCAGACCAAAATGGACATTTTGAGCAAATAATGAGCGAATTGGAGTTTTTGGACCCATAAGTGAGCAGATTTCGGAATTTGGAGGAGTTTCGAAGCAGATTGAAGCACTATGAAGCTTGTTCCAATGAGAAAGTATCGGAGATCGAAGATTCAAGCAAAGAAGCAAGCGGAGGGCAATTTTGTAATTTCAGAATTCTTCATGAAGGTTCGCCGCGGCGAAGGAAGTGAAACATGAGATTCTAACTTACCTTGTCACCGCGGCGAAAGTCTTTCTTCGCCGTGGCGAAGTTTGCGGATTTTTCTTTTCTTCAAAACGCATAGTTTTATTTTAGGAAAGATATAGGTTTTTGGGCGAACTATAAAAAAAAAAACTTTACCATTTTGAGAAGGGTGGTCGGAGTTCTCCTGGTTTTCATTTTTTTCCTTAGAATAGATTTGACATTTTTGTTAAGAAACTGAGAAGCTTGGAGATTAAACCTCGTGGATTTTTCAACTAGGGGAGATATCTTTTCTTTTCTCTTTAATTCAATATGTTGAATGTTACGTTTACTGTTTTTCTTGCTATGTATTCTGATTTAGTTATGAACTAACCCATTTTGGATTAGGGTTTTGATTAAGTTCGGATTTCTATGGGTTAATGAATTGATTATTGCTATTTCGATATTCTATTGCAATGATTGTATGGTTATTCTGTCTTTAATGAAATTTATCTGATGAATATGATGAGATTGAGAAATGAATCATGTTAAGCTTCTTGGGTAATCACCATTGTCGTATTGAATGCTAGAGATAGATTTGAGAATCAATGAAATCAATCTAGGATTCCATTAGCTTAATGAACTTGGATCTATTATTCTTCAATTTGTTGGGTATGGAAGTTTGATAGGGAAAAGTAGGAATTCATAGCCTGAGAAGGTATGTTTGAACACTTAGAGAATTCGATTTACAATCTGTGCATGTGAGTGTAGGATTAACATAGTCCATAGAATTCATCCATAGAGTTCGAATGAAGTCAAAACCCTAACTGTTTGTTAAATTGATATTATTCTTGCGTTTAAATGCTTGCTTCCATTAATTAGTCTTTAATACTTAGTAAGTTTTGTTTTAGTTTTAGATTTAATCTCTCCCATTAATCGAAACACATTCGGTTCCTTCAACTTGAAAACAGTTAGGAAATTTAGTGCTTAACAACCAATCCTCGTGGGAATGATACTCACTCATCACTTTACTACTTTGTGCAACTAGTGCGCTTGCTATTTATGCATGTTGTAGTTACAACGCATCATTAACACAACAAAAATTAAGGTTCACTAACCCTAAGTGTTGATAACATAGTTTAACGGGAGGTTTTCCCCTTACCTTGGCAAAAAAAAAAAAAAAAAAAAAAAAAACCTCCTTGGCTCCAAATAAACACCTTCACCTTAACCATTCAAATTGAATCTCTTTAAGGTGTATCTTGATCTCCTTCAAGAAATTGCTTGAAACCCTAAGAAAATTTGAGAAGAAAATGCTTGGATTAGTGGCTTTAATAGTGGATTTGAGTGAGGAAGAAGAAGATAATGTATTTGGGGTGTACAAGGCCAACTCTTCTCTCTTAAAACCTTATAGATAGTTTATTTCATTAATACTCTATTGTGATTGGTCATTAAAAGTTAGATATAAGGGTCATTTGGCATAAATTTTTCATATAAGGGCATTTTGGTCATTTTCACCACAACATAATGATTAGCACTCATCTAATGCCATTTGACTTCTTTTAAACACTTGGTGATTAAACAATCCCATTAGGTAAATGACTAATTTACCCTTAGTGCACTTTTATGGATACTTAATTCATATGGATTTGTGTGAAAAGACCATTATACCCTTGGTAACCGTTTAAGCCATTTAACCCTATCAATCTACTTTATGACCATTCTACCCTCATTTGATCTTCAATGACATCACCCTTACACTTTATAACGGTCACATCTAGAAATGGATGCAAAATGACCATTTTACCCTTCCATTTGGGAAAGCAAAAAAAATTACATGTAAGGGCAAAATTTCATACCTTAGGGCATTGGAATAATGATGCAGGGTTTACAGATCACATATGGTGGCCATTTTAGAAATGTCCATAGTCCTAGTAATATTTTGACCAAGGACATAGATAATACGATAAGGCTATCATAGCGTTGAACGACCCTGTCGAAAGACAGTGACTGATCTCACTTGTCAAGGTTGTTTGCCGACAACCTGGTGTAGCGAATGGGTGCTTGTTGTAGGCAAGTTCACTGGACAAACCCACAAGAGGATTCCATATGGATGGTAACCCTAGTGTCTATGGAATAAATCCTCTAACGAATAGTGGTGCATGTGATCCTTAGACTTGAGATCACCGAAGCGCCTTGTGCATCGATTGGTGTAGTTTGACACTAGCCCAACATAGTTCTATTCAGAACTATCAATACGGTAGTGATTGGCTACATCGAGGAGTGTATCAAGACTATGGTAGATTGACAAAGGATTTATCACTCCCGGGTATGGGAGAAGTTATCTCACTATGCAATTTAGTAAATGATAATGACACTAAATTTGTGGCCCCAGTGGGATTGAGTTGTTACTCAATCCAATTTATTTATCTGGTTTTGGTCCAGCAACTGAATATAAAGATATCGAGAATAAGTTGAGGTTGATACTATTTCTATACCTCAGCCTCGATGAGATAACAGATGATAAAAGGATTTGATTGCACAGTAATCATATCATTGATAGGTAGCTATTTCTCTGAATTTGAATCTATTCGGTGGCCATGATGCCTTGCTAGGGGCCAATCTTTGTATGTGTGTAGTGAGACGATTAATTGGTGTTAATCACAATACTACTCACTGCCGATATGATGAGGAGCCTACGGGTCATACACTTAGAAGATAATTTAAGAATTAGTTTGTGAAATGGGTATTTTTGTCTTTTAGGATGAAAGGATATTTTGGTAATCTCACAGTTAAATTAGTGAGATTATATTTAAATATATGTACGCATATATTTAAATGTTAATATATTTTATATATATTAATTGATTTAGATTATAATAATAATTAATTAAAATTTAAAATACCAATTAAAGGGTGTTTGGTTGCAAGGGTGGATTAGGGTTGGAGCCCATGGCTATTCCTTATAGGAATGGGGTTTTAATTGTTCCACTATATAAGTGCAACTTGAGTTAAAACAATATATGATTATTCAATTAAAAATCCAGCCACCTACCTACTCTCTCACGTCGTGTTCATATGATTGAAGAGAAATTTTTCTATTCTTGATTCCTTCTAGGCCTTTGATTCTTGAACTCATCCTATTGTTCTAGCAAAACAAGGGTTGGTTCTTCAGATTGTCTTCGTGTAGATCACTGTGCGTACGATTCTATATTGAATTGGTAGCAAAGTAAATTCAAAGATACTTGAAGGAGTCTCCAAACGTGCGTAAGATTTCTAATCCTTGAATGGTTTAATTTTATTTTATGTAGAATTTTGTTTTAACATGTAAACTATATAATCTATACCCAGATCTTGTCATAAGAGGAATTGATTCATCCTTTTAATTTTGTTTTTCCACTACATTGGATAGATCAATTCCTGCACACAGCAACCGCACTATTACGTGCGATTGGCAACAGCAACAACAGTGCGCTGCTGCTACTCTTGTCACGACGCTGCCGTGAACCCCTAGTTACGGTAGGTAGCACCACCACACACTGTGCTACTTAGGGTTTCACAAATCTTCTCTAATTTCAACAAAAATCAAATCAAACGCAATAGATTTCAATAATCTCCCAAACACCACAATCAAAGTTTTATTCTAATAAATCCAAACCAAAATCAATCAAAACAAAACCCTAAACATGTAATCTTCAAATCACATATTTCCAGTAGTAAACTAAACACCTAAACTTGTATAAGAGGCTCTAATACCATTATTAGGATTTAATAAAGATAGAGGCAGCAGAAAACAAAAATTTGCCGATTAACCCTAGAAGCCCCAGAATCCATATATGAGTAATATGATGTTTATGTGCTTTAAATCAACCAAAACCCATGAAAGATTCAGATTCTTACCAATGTTTGGAGGCTCACCTCTTTTCGATTTGGATGAAAACACTCACAGTCCAAGGATAGATTGAACCGACGATATCCACACAAAGACAAGAATCAAACAAACCGATTTACTAGATGGATTTCTGTAGTCTAAAGAAGATGGGTAAGTGAAAGCGTAGAGAGAAATTTTTCTCTCAATGAACCTTTCCTTGGGTGACCAAAAGGGGAAAGAATGAATTGGATATTTGATTTTAGGGAAAAGTGCCCTTTTATAGGCTTACCGTAAAATCCCTTGAAAGGTATATTACCATTACACCCTTCCAGTAATTAAATAATTAGTATTCATGACTTTCGAACAAAATCACATCCTAGGTATTGAGCCATTATTATTTTTATCCCTTAATAATGATCTTTCAATATTTAAAACATATATACACCGATATATACATTTAAATATTGACAATTTATTTATTTGCAATATATATACGACAATATACATAGTTTAAATAAATAACCAATCTTACATATTAAATCCAATACAAGATTGGATCCAGGCAACGACCTTTCTAGCAAATTTAATTGCTTTGTAAGATTTACCAAAATACCCTTTCATCAACAAATGATAAAAATGCCCCTCACATATTATCATCTTTATATTGCCTTTTATGTGTGTGGCCCAAAGGCTCCTTACCATGCCGATAGTCTGTAATATCATGATTACCAACACCCAATCAATCATGTCATTACACACAAACCAAGATTGGCCCCTAGTAAGGCATCCTTGCCACCCGATAGATTTAGATTCATTGTATTTGCTACCTATCAACAGTATTGTTACCATGCAATCAAATCCTTTCATCATCTATTATGTCATCAAGGTCTAAAGCATAAAAGTAATGTTGGCTTCAAATATAAACCACCGTCACATGTTCATATTTGGTTATCAGACTAATCGACCAATCGAGCTTTAACTCAATTCCACTATGGCCATAGATTCCAAGTCGTTGTTCTTTACAAGAATCTCAACAAGATAATATCTCCTGTACATAGGGGTGATGAATCCTTTGTCGATCCACCATAGTTATGATGTACTTCTCGATATAGTCAATCACTACCATATTGACAACCCTCTATCAAGATTACATTTAGCTAGTGTCAAACTACACCAATAGGTACACACGACGCTCTGATGATCTCAAGTCTAAGGACCACATGCTACACCATCTGTTAGAGGATGTATTCCATGGACATTGGGGTGACCATCTATATGGAATCCTTTGATGGGTCAATTCGGTGAACTCGTGAATAACAAGCACCCATGCATCGCACCAAGTTGTCACCAAACAACCTTGACATGTGAGATCAATCACTACCTTTAGTAGGGTTGCTCAATACTATGATAGTCTTATCGTATTATCTATGATTTAGGTCAAGATAATACTACAGCTACAAATGTTTCTAGAATGGCCACCATAAGTGATCATGGGGATATCACAATCAAGACTTACCATTGCTTGATTCCCTTGTCACGGTTCAACCACTCCAATGCCATATATTAATACATACATATGAAATATGCCTTACATAATATAAACAATGTCTTTTATAGATTAAATAATCATGATCCATAGAGTCAACATACAACAATATGATTGGCTCAAAGGCACCTTACACTAACAAACCAAAGGATACTATTTCTACCAGAGAAGAGAGCAAAAATTTTGTTGCTCATACTGGTGTCTTCTTAGGGAAGGAATTTCTTCTAAGAGGTATTAGTGGGACAAAAGTAGAACTCGATGAAGTTTTAGTACCACAAGATACATTAGACGAAGGATGGAATGATGTGCTACAAGATGTGGTTGAATATCATGAGGAGGTTACTCTATAATCTGTGGATCAAGGTGAACCACCTCAAGTTGCATAGGAGTTGTGTAGGTTTGGAAGAGTACATTGTGAACATGAGAGATATGGTTTTCTCATGACTCAGCATGGTGATGTACTAATCTACCAAGACAATGAACCCAAAACCTATCATGACGCTATATCAGATCCCAAATTCCATTAAATGACTGAAGCCATGAAATCTGAGATGGACTCCATGTATCAAAACCAAGTATGGACTCTGGTGGATCCACCTAAAGGGGTAAAACCCATAAGGTGTAAATAGGTCTTCAAGAAGAAGACTAACATGGACGGTAACGTGCATACCTATAATGCACGATTGGTTGCCAAAGGTTTCAAACAAGTTCATGACATTGACTATGAATAAACCTTTTCACCGATTGCAATGCTTAAGTCTATCCAGATTATGCTTGTGATTGCTGCATATCACGATTATGAAATTTGGCAGATGGATGTCAAAACAACTTTCTTGAATGGAAATCTAGAAGAGGATGTGTATAAACACAACCCCATGGTTTCATTCTTGATGGACAAGCTGATGAGATATGCAAGTTGTAGAGATCCATTTATGGACTCAAGCAAGCTTCAAGGGGCTGGAACATTCATTTTGATGAAGCTGTAAAAGACTTCAGTTTCATCAAGGAACGAAGATGAGCCTTGTGTTTCCAAGAAAGTAAGTGGGAGCACAATTGCATTCTTGGTCTTGTAATGATATACTAAACTTGCAGTCAGTAAAGACTTGGTTATCCAAGTGCTTCTTCGTGAAGGACATAGGAGAAGCAGCCTACATCCTCGAAATAAAGATCTATTATGATAGATCACATGGGTTGTTTGGCCCAAGTTAGAGTACATACATAAACAAGGCACTAAAGAGATTCAAAATGAAAGAATCCGAGAAATGATTTCTTCTAATGTTACATGGTGTATATCTCTCTAAAGATATGTGTCCTAAAACACAAGAAGAGAGAGATAGGATGAAGAAGATCCCATATGCATCTACAATTGGATCTATCATGTATGCCATGTTATGTACACAGTTTGATGTCTCATATGCATTAAGCACTTGCAATAGATATCAATCAAATCCAGGCAAGCATCATTAGATAGCCATCAAGAACATTTTTAAGTACCTGAAAAGGACTACGGATATGTTCTTGGTTTATAGAGGAGATGATGAGCTTGCTGTTAGAAGATACAATGATGCTATTTTCCGAATGGATAAAGATGATTATTACTTGCAGTTTGGTTTTGTATTTTGTCTCAATGGAGCTGTAGTGAGCTAGAATAGCTCTAAGCAAAGAACTGTAGCAGACTCTACAATAAAAGCTGAGTATATTGCATTATTCGATGCAGTCAAAAAGGCGGTTTGGATGAATAAGTTCGTCAAAAACTTGGTGTGGTTTCTACTATTGTTGATTCCACTAGATATCCATTGTGACAACAATTGAGCAATAGCGCCAGCCAAGGAACCACGATCTCACCAGCGATCCAAACACATGCTCAGTCATTTTTGTCTGATCAGAGAAATGGTTCAGAGGAAGGATGTGTAGATTTGCAAAGTATATACTGATGACAATCTTACCGATCCACTGACAAAGGCTTTGTCACAACAAAAGTATGAAAAGCATTTAAGGTCAATTGGTATTAAATACATGAATGATTGACTATAGTGCAAATGGGAAATTGTTAGAGTATATGCCCTAGAGCCAATCTATTATTAAAATATTGACTCTTTCTAAAAATGTTTATAATCAATAAACGGCATTTTTCTACATTGTATAATTCGTATTCGTTGTATGTTGTGATGTATGTCCTTAGGATGGTAGAACCGTGAGGAGGGTATGGAGTGTTTCAAATCTCGATAGTGAAGACCCTATGATCACATATGATGGCCATTCTAGAAATGTATGTAGCCCCAATATTATTTTGACTAAGGACATAGATAATACGGTAAGGCTATCATAGTGTTGAACAACTCTATTGAAAGGCAATGACTAATCTTACTTGTCAAGGTTTTTTGCTGATAACCTAGTGTAACATATAGGTGCTTGCTATAGGCAAGTACATTGGATAGACCCACCAGAGGATTCCACACAGATAGGTAACCCCAGTGTCTGTGGAATAAATCCTCTAACGGATGAGACTTGAGATCACCGGAGTGTCTTGTACACCAATCGGTATAGTTTGACACTAGCCCAACGTAGTTCTATGTAAGACTATCAGAACAATAGTGGTTGGCTACATCGAAAAATGTATTGAGACTAGGTGGATTGACAGAGGATTCATCACTCCCAAGTATGGAAGAAATTATCTCACTAAACAATTCGGTGAATGGAAATGACACTAAATATGTGGCCACAGTGGGATTGAGTTGTCGCTCAATCCAATCTGTTCTGGTCGTTAGGTCTAGTAGCCGAATACAAAGAGATCAAGGAAATCTGAGGTCTACACTATTTATGTACCTCAGCCTTGATGAGATAATGGATGATGAAGGGATTTGATTGCACGATAACCATATCATTGACAGGTAATTGTTTTGCTAAATCTGAATCTATCGGGTGGCCATGATGCCTTGCTAGAGACCAATCTTGGCCTGTGTTTTAGTGAGACGATTGATTGAGTGTCAATCGTGATGCTACTCACTACCAATATTATGAGGAGCCATAGAGTCACACACATAGAAGATAGATTAAGGATAAGTAAGTGAAAAGGGTATTTTCATCTTTTAATATGAAAGGGTATTTTGGTAATCTCACAATGCAATCAGATTTGTTGAGGTTGTTGCCTATATTTAATTTCATATGGAAATTAAAACTAGTGAGATTGCATATATATAAAATATTAATATTAATTAAATACTATAATTACCTTGTTTGGTTATAAGGTAATACTAATCTAATAACGGAATGAGTTGATTGCTACTCCTAATTAGATTAGGGTTTTAATTAATTGCACTTAAAATTGCAAAATAAGTGCAATTAAAATTAAAACATAATATGCCTTTTAAGTTGAAAAAAAAAAAAACTCTTAGTCGCCACTCTCTCTCTCTCTAACCGTGTTCATCATTGTTGGAGAAGAGAATTTTTCAAAAGAAAAATTATGCACTTGGTATTCCTTATTGATTTAACTAGCAAATAAATCAATTGGCGATTGTCATCCTGTCTTTGTGTGGATACCATTCATGCATTCCTTCCTCGGAGTGAAGCGAATCTGAAAATCAATTGTAAGAGCCTCCAAACACTGGTATGAAATTATTATTAATGTTCTTAATATTATTTCATGTTTAAACAATGGAAATTGGTATAAAGGATGTCGAGATTTCGGTTTGTGGATCAAAATAATTTTTTAAATTCGGCTGTGTTAAATCGATCCATAAACCTTCAATGCTTAAGTCTATCTGGATTATACTTGCAATTGTTGCATATCACGATTATGAAATTTGGTAGATGGATGTCAAAATAGTTTTCCTGAACAGAAACCTAGAAGAGGATGTGTATATGACACAACCCAATGGTTTCGTACCTGATGGACAAGCTGATTAGATATACAAGTTGTAGAGATCCATTTATGGACTCAAGAAAGCTTCGAAGAGCTGGAACATTCTTTTTGATGAAGCTGTAAAAGACTTTGGTTTCATCAAGAATGAAGATGAACCCCGTGTTTACAAGAAAGTAAGTGGGAGTGCAATTGCATTCTTGATGTTATATGTTGACACTAGACTTTTGATTAGAAATGATATACCAAACTTGCAATCGGTAAAGACTTGGTTATCCAAGTGCTTCTCCTCGAAGGACTTAGGAAAAGCAGCTTATATCCACGAAATAAAGATCTATCATGATAGATCGCGTAGGTTGCTTAGCCTAAGTCAGAGCACATACATAGACAAGGTACTGAAGAAATTTGGTATGGAAGAATCCAAGAAATGATTTGTTTTGATGTCACATGGTGTATATCTCTTTGAAGAAATATGTCCTAAAACACAAGAAGTGTTAGAGTAGATGCCCTAGAGCCAATCAATTATTGTAGAATTGACTCTTTGTAATAATGTTCATTAATCAATAAAAGGCATTTTATTCTATATCGCGTAATCATTATTATTGCAATATGTATTGATATATGTCCTTAGAATGGTAGAGCTGTGATGAGGGTATCAAGTGTTTCAAATCTTGATAGTGAGAACCCTATGAGCACATATGGTGGCTATTCTAGAAACGTCCGTAACCCCAGTATTATTCTGAACTAAGGGCACATATAATATGGTAAGGCTATCATAGTGTTGAACGACCCTGTCGAAAGGCAGTGACTGATCTCACTTGTCAAGGTTGTTTGGTGACAACCTGGTGCAACACATGGGTGTTTGTTGTAGGCGATTACACCACAGCAAGTTCACTGGACTGACCCACTAGAGGATTCCATATGGATGGTAACCCCAGTGTCTATGGAACAAATCCTCTAACGAATGGTGGTGCATGTGATCCTTAGACTTGAGATCACCGGAGTGCCTTATGCACCGATTGGTGTTGTTTGACACTAGCCTAACGCAGTTCTTTTCAGAGCTGTCAATACGGTGGTGATTGGCTGCATCAAGGAGTGTATCAAGACTATGGTGGATTGACAGAGGATTTATCACTCCTGAGTACGGGAGAAAGTTATCTCACGGCGCAATTCAGTATATGGCAATGACACTAAAACTGTGGCCACAGTGGGATTGAGTTGTTGCTCTATCCAATTTATAATACGGGTCATTGGTCCGAAGCGAATAAATAATATCGAGTAACCGAAGGTTGACACTATTTCTATGCCTTCATCTCGTTGAGATAACGTATGATGAAAGGATCGAATTGCACGGTAACCATATCGTTGACAGGTAGCTACTTTGCTAAATCCGAATCTATCGGGTGGCCATGATGCCTTGCTAAGGGGCCAATCTTGGAGTGCATGCATTAGTGAGACGATTAATTGGTGTTAATCGCGATACTATACACTGCCGATATGATGAGGAGCCTAAGGGTCACACACATAGAAGACAATTTAAGATGCAAGAAGAAAGAAGGGTGTTTTCGTCTTTTAAGGCGAAAGGGTATTTTGGTAATTTCACAGTGCAATTAAATTTGCTGAGGTCGTAGCCTTTATTTAATTTGTTAGAAAAATTAAATAAGTGAAATTACGTTTAAATATGTGTGAACACATATTTAAATATATTATCATTATTGTTAAATGTTAATATATATATATATATATATATTAATTGATTTTAATTGAGATAATGATGGAAATTAAAATAAATCAAATTGGGAGTGTTTGGCAACATGGGGCGTTTGGGTTGGAGCCCAAGCCTATTCCGTATGGGATTAGGGCAAATTGTTTTTAAATATAAAAGGAAAAATGTGTGTGATTTTAATTAAGAGATTTTTCTTTAAAAAACAAAAACCCACACAGCAACCTTTTTGCTTCTCCCACGGCAGTAACACCTATTGCCTAATATCAATTTCATTGATTCTTCTTTTCTTCTTAATCTTGAAGCCAAAGAGGATCTAGCAAATCCCTCTTTGGTTCTTTTAAGATTGTCTTCGTGTGGACTACGCAGGTTCGATCCTACACTTGGATCGGTAGCAAAACGTTCGTCGACAAATTTGGAGGAGCCTTCAACGTGCGTTTGTTTCTCTTAACTCATGTTGAATATTTATACAGATTTTATTTAATATAAATTGTTAAAATCATACCCTTGATCTTGGCTCATGTAAACGATCCTGTTATTTTATTTTTCGTTTCCACTGCGTATACGGGACCGTTTACTAACAGTGGTATCAGAGCCAGTTACTGAATTTTACAATTTTTATGTGTATGGTTGATAACATGTATTTGATGATAATATGTTGCCATATTGAATCTGTGTTAATCTGTCTTGAAATATGTTTTTAAGAAACTGATTAATCGATTAATTTAATTTGTTGATGATCTGCTGGTTTGGTTTAATGCATGATGGATTTTTGTTGAGATCAATGTGTTTGATTGATTGCAAAATCCGGTTAGAGTGTTTTTGGTTGCTGTATGAACAGATCCGGAGCTACAGATCTGTGTGCGCTCGCTGCGGCGATATAATCCATCGCCGCAGCGATCATCGTTGCCGCGGCGATATAATCCATTGCTGCAGCGATCGTCGTCGCCGCGGCGATCGTCCTTTGGACGAGCGCTGTATGAAAACAGGGCTCGCCGCGGCGATATAACCCATCGCCACGGCGATCGTCCTTCGGATGTGCGCTGTACCAAAACCAATGCACGCCGCAGCAATCTAACTCATCGCTGCAGCGAGCGCACTTCCAAGTGTGTAGGGGGTAAAATGCAAAGTTTCAAAACTTTTGGACCAAACGAAATCTATAAATTGTCAGGGGGTAAATTGTAATTAACCCACAAATTTCAGAAATTGATTGTTTTTGAAATGTATGCTTTGTACATGTTTGTATATTGCATGGTGCCCGGTACATGAGCCCTAGACCTAAGGGTGAATGTTTTAAAATATTTGGGTATGTATGGTTGTATTATTTATTAAATAGGGCCTGCGTGTCCTGCCTTTCTCCTCTTCTCGATGTACATTCTCTTCTCATCTAATTCCCCTCGAATGTAAATCGAGGTTTCTAAATTTATTGATGTAAAGAATTTGTATAATTATTTATTGTAAATTTAGAAAGATATTTTTGTAATGTACTTGAAGTCGGAGCAAAGGACGAGGCAACCATACTTGAAGACTCAAGATTTTTATTACAGGACCCCTAGGTGACCCACCGATTCCTCTAGGCTCGAGGAAATTGGTTTTAGTTGGGCCATGTACCGGCACGTTTAATTTTGTTTAGAATGCATGCTAAGGTTGAATGTTTGATAACATGCCAAACAATGTCATTCTAACAAAGATAATAATTTGGTGAGACATTAAATAACAAAACCCTCAATTAAAGTATATTAAGTCACGAAAGCCTTCCATCACCATGGTTTTAATCAAACCACTGTTCGTTGTAACCTTGTTCGCCAAAGCGAAGGGTACACTTCTACCAGTGGGAGGTTAAAATGCATTGGAGTTTTCCTTAATGGTGATGGGTCGACTTAAAATGACGGTTTTGCTTGTTCGCCAAAGCGAAGGTTGATAAACACGCGTCATAGGCATAGTAGAGCAGTACACATATTGTGTGTATGTGGTGACATGTAGTGTCCACTCTACTGGTACTGAGAATCACACTTGAGGACGATGGCATGTACTGTCCATTGGATTATGTGATTGGCTTGTTGGCTTTCTCACATTTGAGGTTGATAGTGGGAGCTATCAACTGGTGTGGATTGAGTTTGTTGGCCTACCTAATCAACTCATTTTGGCTTGTTCGCCAAAGCAAAGGTTTGAAATGGGCAGGATGGGATCTCGGTCCACTAGGAAAGTCAACGGGCTTTCCCGAGTTAATGGTAAGGGCTATTAACTTGAGTAAAATAGTGGGAGCTTCGTTTAATAAAAGACCATATTAAACAATAATAATGAACATGGTAATATGTAACGCCCCACTTGAGGTACGTTGTTATTGTTTCCTCTTTCGCCCTTAATCGAGTTGGTTTTCTGTTATATTTGTTTGTTTGAGTGTTATGTTGAATGTTGCCCTGAAATTGGTTGAAAATAGAAGAATCTTAGTGAACCAAGCTTCGCCGGGGCGAAGAAGAGTCTTCGCCGCGGCGAAGATGTGTTGAGACCAAGGGCGAAACTCTGAGCGTTTCGCCGCGGCGACAAAGGTTTCTTCGCCGCGGCGATGGGCCGATTTTTTATGTTGGTTGAGTTTTAGATATTTTCTTCCCCAAGGGCAATTGGACCTTTCTACCCCTAATTAGTAGGAAAAGTGGGGAGTGAATTGTAAGGATTTTTCATGGAGAGTATGTTGAGATGGGGGTGAGTTTGTAATGAATCAAAGGATATGGATGGAATTTCCAAAGAAGAGTAAGGGCAAAATGGGAATGATTGTGTTTTATTTCATTAAAAGGAATTAGAATCAAAGAAACCATTCATTTCTCTTCTTCTCCAACGCAACTTCCCATTCTTCTCCTCTCAACTTCTCTTTTCTTTTGATCAAGGATTTCCAAGGGATTTTGAAGTGATTTGAGGTAGAGAAAACAACTTAAGGCTTCCTAAGGTAAGGATTTTCCCTTAAGTTGTGTGATTTGAAGATTTTAGTTCATTTTGGTTTTTGAGAGTTTTCATTCTTTTGGTTAAGAGTAGAGAATAGCCAAGAGAAACAAGTGGAAAGAAGATTGGTGAAGTCTCTCCATAGCAAGTAAGTAAAACCCAACCCAAGTTGAGATTCATGAAATTTCTTGATTAGGGTTTTGATAGAAATGATGTATGTATGTGTTGTGCATGTAATATGCCTTGTATGGAGTATTGAATGGAAATTTCTATACTTTGTGAATGTTCTTACCTTGCAAATTTGAGAAATGGGTGTTGGTTTGGCAAGGTAGTTGAGATAGAATTTAAGGGGTATTATGGAACCCTTTTTGGAAGTGTTTTCTATGGCAGGTTATTATGGCTTTGTGAAGGGGTTTTTCCCCATTTTGGATGGTTAGGAAAAGTTTTAGATTCATGACTATGAGATAGTTTTATAGTGCACATGAGTTGTTTGATGAAATGCCTAATAGAGGTTGAGTGGTAGTAATGAACCTTAATTCTTGCAACATTACATGTTGGCATTTCACAAGTGCATTAGTAGAGATGGATCATCCATGTGCATTGTTATATGCATTGAAAAGTGACCTAAGAAAGAGTAGAAAACTTTGTGTATAGAAATACCCTATGAGTAGAGAGCTTAGTGGGTAAAATTACTCTAAGGGTAGAGAGCATTGAAAAAATGCTACAATAGAATGAGTTAGAAGAGTAGTATAGTTGGGATGATGCTTTGTGATCATCACCCGACCATTATGGGAATCGGATGGATGCTTTGTGATCATCATCCGAATAGCCTTAGAGAGATGGGTCGATGCTTTGTGATCGTCACCCAATGAGTAATAAAAAAGGGGTAGATGCTTTGTGACCACTACCCGATTAGTTAAGAGATATGTAGGTTGATGCTTTGTGATCATCATCCAATGGCTAGTAGAAGCGGGGTGATGCTTTGTGATCATCACCCGATAGTGACTAGAGATGGGTAAATGCTTGGTGATCATTACCCAAAATTCATGAGGAACGGGTAGGTGCTAGGTGATCTCCACCCGATAGTTAGGAGGAACCGAGTTGGTGCTTTGTGATCCTCACTCGGTAGTCACTAAGAACGGGTTGGTATGTGTGAATTCCACCCAATAGCCATAGAGAGTGAAATGGTCTTTGTGTGAACGCCATACGGCCGTACCTCCCGGTAAGATGAGGCCATGATGTTATTAGAAACAGAAAGAGAAGCAGTTAGAAAAGGAAAGAATTGAGAGTCACACACGGGGACGGCAGTTAGAAGTTTTACTTACGAGCATTATTTGTGCTCACCCGTTATTTTCCTTTGTGGATGCAGGTTCTAGGTGATGTTGCGGTTGGTGGGGCGTCGGCGCGCGAGGAGCAATAGCTACACTGTTCCCCTATTTTGTCTTTTGAAATGCACTTTTGTAAACAGTAACTTTTGTGTATAAAAGACATGTGAATTGTAATGAAAAAGAAACTTTTTGGGCCCAATTTTCCATTGTTAATTGCATGCATTATACTAGTTTTCTGAAGGTGTTACATAATAACGGTTACTTTTTCTGCACTTGTAGATTCACTTAAATTTGAGCAAAATGATCCCAACATCATTGCGACAAATCATCAGGCAGGGAGAGAAATGGAATGGTGAAAATTTCGTTGGATTGGTATAGAAGTATAAATAATATACTTCATCAAGCGAATAGATTATACACCATTGAGCAAGCTCTATCACGAGCTTGCTGATAGTTCTATCCATGAGACTGGGTATGTATATGTGAAGCATACACATGATGCAAAAGCAGAAATGACTAGATACATTGTGCTTGCATCAATGGCACCATTACTGCGACAACAGTGCCAGAAAATGGATTTAGCTTCTATTCTTCATTTTCTTCGAAGAAATGAGAAGCATATGGTGTCTCGGTCGTTATTCAGATGTAGGATGGAAGAGGGTACCAAAATTGGCGATCATATACTCAAATGGACCGAGTATATGAATAAGCTTGAGATTTTGGGATGTGGACTTAATGAAGGTTTAATGATAAACCTAATATTACAGTCTTTGCCAAATTCTTATTCTCAATTTGTCTATGACTTTATTGAGGAAGATAAGAAGAATACCCTTTCCGAGCTTCTGGATTTGTTGAAGACTACTGAGTCAGGCATGAAAATGTCAGAAACATTGACGTTGGTTGAAGCCAACTCAAGTGAAAAGGAAAGGGCTCAGAAGTCGATGGAAGGAACTGTTGCAGAAAGGAAAGGCGTTTGTCCTCACTATGGGAATCCCAGTCATTGGAGGAAACATTGCAAGGCCTTCCTAGCAAAAGGGAAGAAGAATGTTACTTCTTCGTCAGGTATGTTATTAAGATTAACTTCTCCCATAAACATCTAGCTGACACAAGATGTGGTACTCACATTTGATTGATGTGTAGGAACTACGGTAGAGTAGATTGCTCGCCGGGAGAGGTGGACCTACCGTTGGAAATGAAGCACGTCTTTGCTACATTTCTTTGTAGGATCTTATCGTTTGATTTAGCCGATGGACTTGTTTCTTGGAACTTGTGGATTATTATGGTTTTTTTTTTCAGTTTCTAGAAATTATATTTCTGTGTCCATATAGGACAAATGAGAATATTAGTTTACTAATGGATTATTGTCCTTAAGTATAAATAATATTCTTTATGGAACTGTTTCATAATAATATGTTCTTAAGAAAAACAACAAGGATAATCTCAAAATGACTACTATGCCAACTTTGGCAAGTTGAGCTAAACATACCTGAAGGAATGTGGGATAGTATCACAACTCACTCCTCCTTATACACCCCAACACAAAGGAGTGTCGGAAAGGAGGAACAAGACCTTACTTGATATGGCTAGGTTCATAATGAGTTTTAGTGATTTATCTACATCGTTCTAGGGTTATGCCCTAGAGACTGCGACTCACGTTTTGAACCATGTGCCGTCAAAGTCTGTAGATAAGACTTCATATTAGCTATGGAGGGGGCGAAAGCCCAACTTGTCTTATCTAAGGATTTGGGGTTGCGAAGCTTATGTTGAGAAATTGACTTGAACAAGCTGGGCCTAAAATCCTGTAAATGTATATTTGTGGGTTATCCAAAGGAGACCCAAGGATACTATTTCTACCACCCAGAAGAGAGCAAGATTTTTATTGCTCGATCTGGTGTCTTCCTAGAAAAGGAATATTTTCTAAGAAGTACTAGTGGGAGAAAAGTAGAACTCAATGAAGTTCTAGAACCACAAGGTATACTAGACGAAGGACGGGATGATGTGCCACAAGAAGTGGTTGAGCATCATGAGGAGGTTACTCCACAACTTGTGGATCAAAGTGAACTACCTCAAGTAGCACATGAGCTACGTAGATCTGGGAGAGTATGCCATGAGCCTGAGAGATACGGTTATCTCGTGACTCAACATGGTGACGTACTGGTCTACCAAGACGATGAACCCAGAACCTACGAAGATGCTATATCGGATCCAGATTCCGTTAAATGGCTTGAAGCCATGAAATCTGAGATGGACTCCATGTACCAGAACCAAGTGTGGTCTCTGGTGGAACCACCTGAAGGGGTAAAACCCATAGGGTTGTAAATGGGTCTTCAAGAAGAAGGTGACATGGATGGCAACGTGCATACTTATAAAGCACGGTTTGGTTGCCAAAGGTTTCAAACAAATTCATGGCATTGACTATGAAGAAACCTTTTTCTCGGTTGCCATGATTAAATCCATCCGGATTATGCTTGCAATTGCTGCATATCATGACTATGAGATTTGGCAAATGGATGTCAAAGCGCTTTCTGAGCAAAGGAAGCAGGGAGGATGTGTACATGACACAACCTGATGGTTTCGTTCTTGATAGTCAAACCAATAAGGTATGCAAGTTGAGAGATCCATTTATGGACTCAAGCAAGCTTCAAGGAGCTGGAACATTCGTTTTGATGAAGCCATAAAAGAATTCGGTTTTATCAAGAACGAAGATGAACCCTGTGTTTACAAGAAAGTGAGTGGGAGCGCAGTAGCATTCCTAGTGTTGTATGTCGATGACATACAATAGATCGGGAATGATATACCGAACTTGTAGTCGGTAAAGACTTGGTTATCCAAGTGCTTCTCCATGAAGGACTTAGGGGAAACAGCCTACATCCTTGGAATAAAGATCTATCGTGATAGATCGTATATGTTGCTCAAACTAAGTCAAAGTACATAGACAATGTACTGAACACATTCAGTATAGAAAAAATCCAAGAAGGGATTTCTTCTGATGGCATATGGTGTCTATCTCTGTAAGGATATGTGTCTTTAACCACACAATGAGAGAGATAGAATGAAGAGGATCCCACATGCTTTAGCAAGTGGATCCATCTTATATGTTCAGATTGATATCTAATGTGCATTCAGCATTTGTAGTGGATGTCAATCAGGCTCAAGTAAGCAATATGTTATGTACTTAGATTGATGTCTTATGTGCATTCACCACTAGTAGAAGATATCAACTAAATCCAAGTGAATGACACTGGGTGAGTGTCAATGGACATTCTTAAGTGCTTGAAAAGGGCTTAAGAATATATATTCTTGGATTATGGAAGAAAGATGAGCTCTTGTAAGAGAATACGGTGCGCTATTTCCAAAGCGGGAAAAGGATGATTATAGTTCGCAATTTGGGATTACACATTTTGTCTCAATATAACCTGCGGTAGAGGCAAGAGCTCAAATTGGTGTACTGCAATGGATTCTACAATTGATGCTAAGTGTATCGCATTTTTAATGCAGCCGTGTAGGCGGTTTGGATCAAGAAGTTCATTACTAAACTTGATGTGATTTCAAGCATTGCTAATCCAATATAGTTGTACTGTGATAACAATGGAGCCATTGTTGTGGCTGAGGAATCACGGTCTCACCCGTAATCCAAACACTTACTTAGTTGATTCAATCGATCGAAGGATCGATATGAAAGGAAAATGCGATTTGCAGAATACCTACCAACCCAATATTAAAGTTTCTGTTGTGGCAGAAGCATGATGGGCACTTGGGTATTTCAATGTTGAGTGCATGAATGACTGGTTATAGTGCAGGCACTTGGGTCATTTAGTGTTGAGGGCATGAATGATTGGCTATAGTGCAAGTGGGAGATTGTTAGAGTAGATGCCCTAGAGCCAATCAATTATTGTAGAATTGACTCTTTGTAATAATGTTCATTAATCAATAAAAGGCATTTTATTCTATATCGCGTAAATCATTATTATTGCAATATGTATTGATATATGTCCTTAGAATGGTAGAGCCGTGACGAGGGTATCAAGTGTTTCAAATCTTGATAGTGAGAACCCTATGAGCAGATATGGTGGCCATTCTAGAAACGTCCGTAACCCCGTATTATTCGAACTAAGGGCACGATAATACGGTAAGGCTATCATAGTGTTGAACGACCCTGTCGAAAGGCAGTGACTGATTTCACTTGTCAAGGTTGTTTGGTGACAACTTGGTGCAACACATGGGTGTTTGTTGTGGCGATTACACCACGGCAAGTTCAACGGGTGACCCACCGAGAGGATTCCATATGGATGTTAACCCCAGTGTCTATGGAACAAATCCTCTAACGAATGGTGGTGCATGTGATCCTTAGACTTGAGATCACCGGAGTGCCTTGTGCACCGATTGGTGTAGTTTGACACTAGCCTAAGCAGTTCTTTTCAGAGCTGTCAATACGGTGGTGATTGGCTGCATCAAGGAGTGTATCAAGACTATGGTGGATTGACAGAGGATTTATCACTCCCGAGTACGGGAGAAAGTTATCTCATGGCGCAATTCAGTATATGGCAATGACACTAAAACTGTGGCCACAGTGGGATTGAGTTGTTGCTATATCCAATTTATAATACGGGTCATTGGTCCAGAAACTGAATGAATAATATCGAGAGTAACCGAAGGTTGACACTATTTCTATGCCTTCGTCTCGTCGAGATACCGTATGATGAAAGGATCGAATTGCACGTAACCATATCGTTGACAAGTAGCTACTTTGCTGAATCCGAATCTATCGGGTGGCCATGATGCCTTGCTAGGGGCCAATCTTGGTCTGTGCATTAGTGAGACGATTAATTGGTGTTAATCGCGATACTATACACTGCCGATATGATGAGGAGCCTAAGGGTCACACACATAGAAGACAATTTAAGATGCAAGAAGAAAGAAGGGCATTTTCGTCTTTTAAGGTGAAAGGGTATTTTGGTAATTTCACGGTGCAATTAAATTTCTTGAGGTCGTAGCCTTTATTTAATTTGTTAGAAAAATTAAATAAGTGAAATTACGTTTAAATATGTGTGAACACATATTTAAATATATTATCATTATTGTTAAATGTTAATATATATATATATATATATATATATATATATATATATATATATATATATATTTAAATACATATATATATTAATTGATTTTAATTGAGATAATGATGGAAATTAAAATAAATCAAATTGGGAGTGTTTGGCAACATGGGGCGTTTGGGTTGGAGCCCAAGCCTATTCGTATGGGATTAGGGCAAATTGTTTTTAAATATAAAAGGAAAAGTGTGTGTGGTTTTAATTAAGAGATTTTTCTTTAAAAAACAAAAACCCACACAGCAGCCTTTTTGCTTCTCCCACGGCAGTAACACCTATTGCCTAATATCAATTTCATTGATTCTTCTTTTCTTCTTAATCTTGAAGCCAAAGAGGATCTAGCAAATCCCTCTTTGGTTCTTTTAAGATTGTCTTCGTGTGGACTACGAGTTCGATCCTACACTTGGATCGGTAGCAAAAGCGTTCCCTCGACAAATTTGGAGGAGCCTTCAACGTGCGTTTGTTTCTCTTAACTCATGTTGAATATTTATACAGATTTTATTTAATATAAATTGTTAAAATCATACCCTTGATCTTGGCTCATGTAAACGATCCTGTTATTTTATTTTTCGTTTCCGCTGCGTATACGGGACCGTTTACTAACAAGAAGAGAGAGATATGATGAAGAGGATCCCATATGTGTCTGCAATTGGATCTATTATGTATGACATTTTATGTATTCAGGTTGATGTCTCATGTGCATTAAGCACTTGTAGTAGATATCAATCGGATCAAGGCGAGTGTCACTAGATAGTTGTCAAGAACATTCTTAAGTACCTAAAAAATGTTAGAAGAGGTGCCCTAGAAGCTAATCCATATTGTAAATGTTGACTCTTCTAATAATGCTTATAATTAATAAAATCCATATTGTAAATGTTGACTCTTCTAATAATGCTTATAATTAATAAAAGGCATTTTCTACATTATGTAATTCGAATTTAATATATGTTATAACGTACGTCCTTAGAATGGTAAAACTGTGATGAGAGTATCGAGTGCTTGAAATCTCGATAGTGAGGACCCTATGATCACATATGGCGGACATTCTAGAAACGTCTATAGCCCTAGTATTATTCTGACTAAGGACACAGATAATACGGAAGGCTATCATAGTGTTGAACAACCATGTCGAAAGACAATGGCAGATCTCACTTGTCAAGGTTGTTTGTCGACAACCTGATGCAACACATGGGTGCCTATCATAGGCGAGTTCATTGGACATACCCACCAGATGATTCCACATAGATGGTAACCCCAGTTCTGTGGAATAAATCCTCTAATGAATGGTGGTGCATGTGATCCTTAGACTTGAGATCACCAAAGCGCCTTGTGCATTAATCGGTGTAGTTTGACATTAGCCCAACGTAGTTCTATTTTGAGCTATCAGAACAATAGTGATTGGTTACATCGAAAAGTGTATCAAGACTATGGTGGATTAACAGAGGATTCATCACTCCCAGGTATAGGAGAAATTATCTCGCTAAGTAATTTGGTAGATGGCAACGACATTTAATCTGTAGCCACAGTGGGATTGAGTTGTAGCTTAATCTAATCTATTCCAGTCATTGGTCCAATAACCGATTACCGAGATTTAAAGGATATTTGAGGTTCACACTAATTCTGTGCCTCGGCCTTTGATGAGATAATGGATGATGAAATGATTGAATTGCACGATAACCATATCATTGATAGAGAAACTGTTTTGCTTAATCGAATCTATTAGATGGCCATGATGTCTTGCTAAAGGCCAATCTTGGTCTGTGTTTAGTGAGACGATTGATCAGTGTCAATCGCTAACTACTCATTGTCGATATGATGAGGAGCATTTAGGTCACATACATAGAAGACAGACTAAGGATGGATAAGTGAGAGGGCGTTTTTGTTATTTATGATGAAATGGTATTTTCGTCTTTTATGATGAAAGGGCATTTAGGTAATCTCATAGTGCAATTAAATTTGCTGAGTTGTTGCCTATATTTAACTTCATATGGAAATTAATGAGATATATATATATATATAGGGTTATTAGACCTCAGAGATGGTGCTAGAAGATTATAAAGTTTATGCATGGGGGAAACTATGATAACCGACCTATATAGAAGCCGATCAACATGACGATAAGTTGAAGCTATGGTCAAGGCCCTGCTCTTATCCCACACACACCTTCTAACATCATCTAAAGGGGTTAGTGGAAATAAAAGTGCATTAAAAACATAAATAGAGATAATATGTGAGATCTTTTTGCTATTCTTACCATTATTAGAATATTACTACATCCTCGATGTTGAAGGAGAGTTTAAGGGTATGAAAGAAACATGAAAGTAATGTGCAAGAGAAATAAGCAAGATAGAGTTTGTGTAAGAGAAATATGTAAGAGAGTGTTTACACAATAGAGATTTTTCACAATGCCTCCTCCCCCAACAGGAAGAGAACTCTATTTATGAAGAAATCCAAAAGGTCAAGACACATTTAATACAATAGCATGATATTTTTTACTTTTGCTTCTTTATTTTTTATTTTTTATTTATTTTTTTTACATTTATTAACCTTGCCTGCAATATTTGACTCTTGAATTTTATACAAAAGAAATTCTTCTTGAAGTGGCAAACTGCCATATAGTCCACATCTATTTTACAGCTAAACATAAAGGACATAAACATATATTTTAAGACACTTAGTATTTTATCCTAACAAATCTTACTGTAAAAGATCTATAATCATTTGACAAGTTTGTAACATGCCACGAGTCTTGGTCATAGAAATCGAGACAACCCATTGCTTGAATCCAATCAACAGGAATTTGTCGAGAAGATGAATCTAGATGAGTATCCGGAGAAATGTCTGAAGACTGAGCTGGCTGTCTTAAAGAGGTACTTGATACATGCATGTACTGCTAACGCTTGGATTTATGAAGATAATAATCACGGGAATGTTGAAGCTCTTCTTCTTAAACAGTATCCAACTGAGAATCTAAGGTACCACCATTTTGGATAGTCCTGTATATCTGAAGTGGCACTTAATTGAGAAATGATAGAGCTTATACATGTTTGTTTGGCCTGAAGTAATTTCTCAGTGTAAGTTGGAGGAAAGAGTTCTTGTGGAGCATCATCACAAAAAGATGGCCATATCTCATTTGGAATCATCTGATTTTTCTTAAAAAAAGATTTTTTGAATTGACCTAATCTCAAGAGATGATCAAACATGTTATCGACTAGATCATATGGATCGGTTTGATGAAATGTGACTTGATGATGTGAAAAACATAAGCCATCAGATTTGAGAGAGTGGTGTCTATGAAAATACATGATGGACCATGCCATTTTGGTGGACATAGGACCTCTGTATCGAGCAAGTTGATTAGCACAGACTTCCATTTTTCCAAAGTTTTGAACCATTTGAGAAAAGTCATCAAAGGGTGTAATTTAGAGATTGAGGATGACTGGTACTAGGAAATTATTTTCAACATATAATGAACCGGGAATTGGACTACAATGTGGTGCTGGTGTAACATATACCAAAAGAACCATAAAAATTCTTGTAGAAATATGATATCTGGACTAGGAGGTAAACAAAAGATTTTTGAAAAGGGGTAATCTAGATGAACACCTAACACATCATACATGGATTGCCCACACTTTTCAATGCATTGGATTTGATAAGAAAACATGAGGGTGGTGGAATTTTCATCTATGGTACAAGTTCAAACAAGGTAATTAAATTCAGGAGGTGTGTCTAGTATACGATTTGGTGAAGAAGAGGATGAACAAGAACTGGATTGGGTTAGTGGTTGATACATGAAACAAGGAAGTGGTTTGGACATAGGTTCATGAAACAAACTTGTTTAGCTTTAGGCCTGGATAAATAATCTGCAATGGTATTTGTGTAATGCTTTCTTTGTAGCTAGTATACTTGTAAAATAATCACTAAAACTCATTAAAAATATATATAAGAAAATACACATATATATACGAGTAATAACGTATGGGCCCATATTTAAATTTTTCTTTATATACAAATATTTACAAAATGTTCTCAAAATAGCAACTTGATAGTGTAGCTCGACCCTTCCACTGCGTGACGTTCCGAGTGACCGCAACTCACCTATTACCTGCAAAGCATTAAAAACAACGGAGTGAGAACTAATGGCTCAGTAAGTAAACCCACTATGCTACCCTTCTCTCTCTCCGTTGCTTAAAATTCCAAATTTTCTTTCCTTACATCACATTTCCCGATTATTCTATATTCTTTCCCTGTTCTTCTCTCTGTTCTTTCTCTATTCTTTCTCTGTTTTGCTCTCTGTTTTTCTCTCTATTTTCTAAATTTTTCACTACCCATGATAATGAGCATGGCATTATGCATATTCATGATGCAAATGCACAAATGCATAAATTATGCATTTTCTTTTCTATTTTTCTTATTCTGTTTTCTTTTTCTTTTTCTTTATTTCATTCTTTCTTTTCTATTCTTTCTTTCTATTCTTTCTATTCTTTCTTTCTATTTTTTTCTTTCTTTCTTTTCTATTCTTTCTTTCTAGTCTTGTTGATCGGACTCGGTTGAGGCATGGATTTGGAGCCTTGGCTGTGTGAGTGAATTCTCTAATTCTAGGTACAGTCCTCATCCACACACACTTCTAACGGATTGTACATTTGTTCTTTCTGAATTCTGAGACCGCTCACTAAAGGCGGCGTGCATATGGGACTATGTCACTCACGGCTCCCCATCGCAACAACCTTCTCTTCTTTTTATCTTTTTTACACTTCTTTAAGAAAAATTCAGATTTGAATATCTTTAATATTATCATTTCTTTCTATTTTCTCTTTAACATATTTTAGGGCATTTTCATGCTCTTATGAATATGTATGCATGTAGATGGTTTCATGCTTATAATTCTTTCTAACTTCACATATTTAAATGCAATTATGCATTATGGAATGCAAACATGTCCTTCTCTACCATCTACAAACACATCCCAAGGTAATGCATAATCATACTCATACATGCACTTCTCCTTGGCATTTCATCAAACAATTCATGTGCACAAATCAACACTAATTTGGCTACACTTTTATCTCTATTTTAGGCCACCAAAAATTTGGAATAAACTCCTCCATAATTAACACTAAATTTGCCCAAAATACACACTTCAAAATTTTCATTTCAATTCTTCCAAATCTCATCCAAACATTCATCAAATAACAACTACACCAACACAACTTCTCATGGATAGGTTTTAATCATTTTTCAACACCAAATCCATCAACAATTCTACATATAACACATATATATGCATAAAGAAAGTTCTCTACACAACATAACTTAAATCATACTTAGGGTAGGATTTACTTATCTTTGATATGAGCAAATTCAACCCTTTAAGAATCTCCTTTGATCAAACTCTCTTCCTCTTAAATCCTATGAGCATAAACCATCAAAATCAACACTTTGAAAAACTAAAATTCACTTCTTAGTGCAAGGATCTTACCTATAGAAGCTTAAGATTGAAAATCCACTTAAAAACCCCAAAAACCTTTGAATTTCCTTTGAAGAAGAATTGAAGAATTTGAGAGAATATGGAGGTGAAAGTGGCGTGCAAATGGGTAAGAGTGGTTAGGGTTTGACTCTTCAATTTGATATAACATAAAAATTATATATTCCCATTTTGCCCTTGCACTTTCTTTAAAATTCCATCTATGTCCCTTAGTCAATCACCATAATGCCCTCATTTTTATTGCATTCTCCATGAAATTCTATCTCTTTTCATTCGCTACAATTTCAACTAATTTTGTGTGAACAAACCATTTTACCCTAAATGCAAGTTTAAGGCATTTTCTTCACATTTTCCTTAAAATAACCTTAGTAAAAATTAACTAAAGGCATAAGAACATAAATTAAATTACGTACCTCCATGTGGGCGTTTCAATTTGTGTGACCTTTAAATTACGTACCTCCATGTGGGCGTTACAATTTGTGTGACCTTTGATGTGCTGGACAGAGGAAAGAATACTTGCTGAACCATTCTGCCCATTGGAGTAATTGCTGATGTGGAACCTTTTCTTGTTGAATCGAAGCATTTTTTCAAAAGATTTCATATTTGTTTCAACAAAGAAATGATGTCTAGCAAGATGCAATTCAAACCTTTCAATAGCATTTTTTACTGCTAATATTTCCTTAAATGTAGAATGGCAATGTTGTTGATACGGTTTGAACTGTCCACTCTGCTATCCACACAAATGTCGTACTTTATCATCATCTTGTTCAAAAAGCACTACACCCCAATGGGTGTCACTAGCATTTGTCTTAAGGATTCGTTTCCTAGAAGAAGGAATCTTCAATGGCTATGCAAGGAAGGCTTTGCGCTTGAGACTCTTACCTGCATTGGTTTTCTTGTCAGACCATGAAGGAGGATTCTTCTTAAGCATCTAAGAAAGTGGAGAGGCAAGTTTAGAAATGTTGGGGATGAAACTACGCATGTAATTGGCAATTCCCAAGAATTGTTGTATTTCTTTTCGAGTCATGATAATATATGGGAACCTCTGTAACTTATTAGCAATATGAGGCTGGAGGTCATACTTGCCATCAACAATGACCATACCAAGAAAAATCAATCTTTGTCTGACCCAGCTGCATTTTCTTCTCAAAGAGCATAATACCATAAGAGTGTATGATATCAGCAAATTTGAGAAGAAGATAAACATGAGATTTTTCATCTTTTGAGAAAAGAAGGATATCATCAATATAGATAAGACATGTATGAAGAAGAGGAGAAAATATCTTTCTCACGGCTTTCTGAAACAAAGAAGAAGCTACCCTAAGACCAAAAGGCATGATTTTCCATTGGTAATGTTGGTTAGGAATATAGAAAGTAGTCTTATGACAATCATCGGGATGAATCCCAAGTTGCCAAAATCCAACTTTGAGATCAAATTTGGAAAACATCTTTGCATTATGTAGATTGGCAAAGAGGATTTGTCTGGAAGGCAAAGGAAATTTGTCATCACAAAGAAAGAAATTCAAAGGCTGATAATTGATAACAAGTCTGAGCTTTCCTCTGGCTTGTTCAGCATGTTTATTGACATAAAATGCTTCACATGCCCATTGAGTGTGTGTTCAATCAATCCTTGAGAAAAAAATTGAGCTAGGTTGAGATGTTCTGGTGACATACCAGAATGACTAGCTTTAGTGGGATTGATATCTTCACTTTTGACGAATGGAAGATGGATAAAGAAATCAAAATTCTTCCATAATGGATGGGAACATTTAGTGAGAAAATCTATGTGAGAATTTGTACAAGAGTGGGAAATAAGCTAGGCTTTAATTTGCTCAATGGGATTGCTTTCAATTTGAAACAAATTAGGCTAACTGGCCCAGGATTGGAAAATCATCTTGTATCGAATACCATCGAGGAAGATTCTAAGTTTATTGAGTTTGGAATAAACATCAAAACCTAGAACCATATCTTTGCCAGGTAAATCGGAATCAAGAACTTTGTGAAAAGTAAAACATCCTAGAAAATTTTGGATTTTAATAGTGTGGAAAACTTCTTGATGAGGCTTCCACTTAGAGGACGGGAGGATTTTAGGATTGATAATAGTACGAGTAGCACCAGTATCGAAAAATGTTATAACAAGAATGGGATTGGAATATTTAGTGGGAAAGATCTAGACTTTTGCTATAGGTATGTGACATGAGAAGGCTAATGATGGAAAGGATTGTGGTATTTGTTGAATATGGCAGAAATAGTGACAATCGTCTGAATCAAAGAACTCAATATCAGTGGCTACAAACTAAAGAACTGTATCTGAAGTGGGTTCTTCATCCATGGAAAACCAACTTTCGACATCATCATTAGAAAAGTCTACATCAGTGAGCTGAGAAAGCTATTGCATCATTTTGGCTGATTAGCAAGGACGGTTGCACAAGTAACACCAAATAGATCATTTGCCTCAGCGTTTCTTTTTCCGAAGAAACTCACAAAACTTGAAGCATTGAGATTTGTGTGTGGTAAGAGCATTAGGTTGAGAATACTTGATGCATTTGGAATGAAATTTCTTCTTGGTAGGACAAGAACATGAACGATCTTATTTGCCATCTGCAAATCTGGTGTATGACAAACCTTTGTCAACTGTTTAGAGGGCTTCAGATAATCATCAAAAAATTGTTTTAAGAACAAAGCTTTTCTAGAGCAAGGATGACAAATTGATAAATTTCTCCAAGAGAAGTGAAGCCAAGTTGTTTGCTTTGAGACTGCATGAGTGTAACGCCCCACCTGAGGTACGTTGTTATTGTTTCCTTTTCGCTCTCTTTTGAGTTGGTTTTAGTAATATTGTTTGAATGAATGTTATGTTGAATGTTTGCCCTGAAATTTGGTTGAAAATAGAAGAATTTGAGTGTACCAAGCTTCGCCGGGGCGAAGAAGAATCTTCGCGCGGCCGATGTGTTGAAACCAAGGGTGAAACTCTGGCGACAAAGGTTTCTTCGCGGCGACAGACCGAATAAAATGTTGAGTGAGTTTTAGACATTTTCTTCCCCAAGGGCTATTTGACCATTCTACCCCTAATTAGCAGGAAAAGTGGGGAGTGAATTGTAAGGATTTTTCATGGAGAATATGTTGATATGGGGGTGAGTTTGTAATGAATCAAAGGATATGGATGGAATTTCCATAGAAGAATAAGGGCAAAATGGGAATGAGTGTGTTTATATTTCATTAAAAGGAATTAGAATCAAAGAAACCCCTCATTTCTCTTCTTCTCAAACGCAACTCTTCATTCTCCTCCTCTCAACTTCTCTTTTCTTTTGATCAAGGATTTCCAAGGGATTTTGAAGTGATTTGGGGTAGAGAAAACAACCTAAGGCTTCCTAAGGTAAGGATTTCTCCTTAAGTTGTGTGATTTGTAGATTTTAGTTCATTTTGGTTTTTGAGGGTTTTCATTCTTTTGGTTAAGATTAGAGGAATAGTCAAGCTAACCAAGTGAAAAGAAGATTTGGTGAAGTCTCTCCATAACAAGGTAAGTAAAATCCCAACCCAAGTTGAGATTTATGAAATTTCTTGATTAGGGTTTTGATAGACTTGATGTATGTATGTGATGTACATTTAATATGGCATGTATGAAGGATTAAATAGAGATTTCTATGCTTTGTGATTGTTTACTCTTTGCAAATATGAGAAATGGGTTGTTGGATTGACAAGGTAGTTGAGATGGATTTGAAGGGGTGTTATGGAACCCTTTTTGGAAGTGTGTTGTTTGACAGGTTATTATGACTTTGTGAAGGGGTTTTTCCCCATTTTGGATGGTTAGGAAAAGTTTTAGATTCATGGCTATGATAGAGTTTTATAGTGCACATGAGTTGTTTGATGAAATGCCTAATAGAGATTTGAGTGTGAGTAATGAACCTTAATTCTTGCAACATTGCATGTTGGCATTTCACAAGTGCATTAGTAGAGATGAATCATCCATGTGCATTGTTATATGCATTGACAAGTGACCTAAGAAAGAGTAGGAAACTTTGTGTATAGAAATACCCTATGAGTAGAGAGCTTAGTGGGTAAAATTACTCTAAGGGTAGAGAGCATTGAAAAATGCTACAATAGAATGAGTTAGAAGAGTAGTATAGTTGGGATGATGCTTTGTGATCATCACCCGACCGTTATGGGAATCGGATTGATGCTTTGTGATCATCATCCGAATAGCCTTAGAGAGATGGGTCGATGCTTAGTGATCGTCACCCAATGAGTAATAGGAATGGGTAGATGCTTTGTGACCACTACCCGATTAGTTAAGAGATATGTAGGTTGATGCTTTGTGATCATCATCCAACGGCTAGTAGAAGCGGGTTGATGCTTTGTGATCATCACCCGATAGTGACTAGAGACGGGTAAATGCTTGGTGATCGTTACCCAAAATTCATGAGGAACGGGTAGGTGCTAGGTGATCTCCACCCGATAGTTAGGAGGAATCGAGTTGGTGCTTTGTGATCCTCACTCGGTAGTCACTAAGAACGGGTTGGTACTGTGTGAATTCCACCCGATAGCCATAGAGTGAAATGGTCTTTGTGTGAACGCCATTCGGCCGTACCTCCCGGTAAGATGAGGTCATGATGTTATTAGAAACAAAAATAGAAACAGAATTAGAAAAGGAAAGAATTAAGAGTCACACACGGGGACAGACAGTTAGAGAGTTTTACTTACTGAGCATTAATTGTGCTCACCCCGTTATTTTCCTTTGTGGATGCAGGTTCTAGGTGATGATGCGGTCGGAGGGCGTGACAAGCAATGAGGAATAGCTACTGTTTCCCCTGTTTTGTCTTTTTAAAATGCACTTTTGTAAACAGTAACCTTTGTGTATAAAAGACATGTGAATTGAAATGAAAAGAAAACTTTGGGCCCCAACTTTCTGTTGTTAAATTGCATGCATTGTACTAGTTTTCAGTAGGTGTTACATTTTTGGTATCGAGCAAAGATTTTGGGATTGAGCAGTGTACTATTCTCATCGCCACGCGTCCTTTAACCAACCGTGTGAGTAATTCTTTCCTTACATAATTGTTTCTTGAGTTCATTAGTGTGATCATTTTGTAGATGAGGCGTAGTTATCGAAATCGCGGTAAAGGTGTGGTGAATGAAGGAGAACCTTCTAACCCACCAGAGTCTACGCCCCCTCCCTTGGATGAAGCTAGAATCCGGGGAATAATACAGCAAGTTATGATTGAAACTCAGGGGAGAGTTGTACCCCTTGTACAAGTACCGCCAGTTACGCCTGTCGAAAGAGGGCAACCGGTACCTCCCCGATGCGAACGAGTGGAACCGATTACGATCTTTCCAGGTCAGCATCAACCCTCGAGTTTAAGGGTACTACGGATCCAAGAGTAGCAGAAGAGTGGCTTGGGTCGAGAGCGAGCCACGGGTTTATTTCCCATGTCGGCAGGGAGAAGATCCGGTATGCGAGTTTCTTGTTTCGGGGTGATGCCCGAATTTGGTGGGAATTAATGGAAGAAACTCATGACGCGACAGTGATGACGTGGGGAGAGTTTAGGCAAGAGTTTGAGGCGAGTGTAGATCGAGGACCAAGTTCATGAGAAGGTCCAAGAATTTATCGTTCTGACAAGGGACTAGCGTTGTGAAAGAGTACTCGGTGAAGTTCACGCCCTTGCAAGGTTTGCAGGGAATAGTTAGCACTCCGGCCTTGAGAAGGGATAAGTTTGTACATGAATTGAAGCCGGAGATAGCCCGGGATATTATAACAAGCTCCAACCCTCCTCGGAATTATAGTAAGGCCTTGAGGCGGGCTATGAAGGCGGAGATTTTTGAGAATAAAATCTTCCCCGTAGGATCCTCGACAGGAGGACCGAAGGAGCTACCCTCCGCTCCTCAGAGAGAGAAACATGAGGGTGAAAAAGGTAAAGACATGAAGAATCAGAAGAAGAAGTTTCAGTATAGACAGAATAGAAAGGAGTGGAAGAATAAGCGACCTCGAACGAAAGGGTTTCCTCCTTGCCCTAAGTGTGGGAAGAATCACCCGGGAGAGTGTCTAAGGGATCAGAGAGTGTGCTATAGGTGCCGGCAGCCAGGGCAAATGATGAGGGATTGTAAAGCTCCTCTTCCACCAACCACTCGGGGAGGTTGAGAGCTGCAAATGCCGAGTTTTTCTTGTGGCACAAGGGAAGCGAGGCGATCCATCAACCATTCTTGGTCGATTATTATTTCATGCGGTCCACCCTTTATATGCTTTAATTGATTCGGGTGCTACCCATTCGTTTATATCTTATGGGATGCTTGAGAGATTAGGTTTGAAACCTACTAGAGCGGCTCAACCCATTAAGATAGAACTACCCGATGGGGTTAGTGTTGTGACTCAAGAGATTTTGTTGAGAGAGTCCTTAGTGATCCATGGTAGAGAGTTAACAGTTGACTTAATAGTTTTTGATATGCCCGACTTTGATGTGATTCTGGGCATGGATTTCCTAGGGAGGTATGGAGTAGAGATTGACTATCGGAAAAAGAAGGCGAGGTTTAACCTCGATTGTGGAGATAAGTTTAGTTTTGGAGAAGGCCATCAGTTGAGCATGCTGATTAGTAATGTAAAAGCCAGGAAGATGTTGAGAAAGGGGTGTTCGGGGTATATTGCCCATGTAGTGCAGAGTGGTGATGTTCCACAGTTAGAGATCCAGAGGGTGCCAGTAGTTCGAGACTTTCTAGATGTGTTTCCGGAAGAATTACCGGGTTTGCCTCCAGAGAGAGAGGTAGAATTTAGCATCGAACTAGCACCAGGGACAGCACCAATATCTAAAGCCCCTTATCGAATGGCCCCAGCTGAGCTCCAAGAATTAAAGAAGCAACTCCAAGAGCTGTTAGATAAAGGCTTTATCCGACCAAGTCATTCCCTTGGGGAGCTCCAATCCTGTTTGTGAAAAAGAAGGATGGATCACTAAGGATGTGTATCGATTATAGGGAGTTGAATAAAGTTACAGTGAAGAATAAGTACCCGCTACCCCGGATAGATGATCTTTTTGATCAATTGAAAGGAGCGGCAGTGTTCTCCAAAATTGATTTGAGGTTCGGGTATCATCGGTAAGAGTGGTGAGCAAGATGTGGCTAAAAGCGCCTTTCGTGCAGTGCGGGCATTATGAATTTGTAGTAATGCCTTTTGGCTTGACTAATGCCCCAGCAATTTTTATGGACTTGATGAACAGGGGTATTCCATGAGTATTTGGACAGTTCATTGTCTTCATCGACGACATTTTGATTTACTCAAAGTCAAGAGAAGAACATGAGAAACACTTGGGATTAGTATTGCAACGGCAGAGAAAAGAAGTTGTGTGCTAAATTTTCCAAGTGTGAGTTTTGGCTGAACCAAGTGATATTCTGGGTCATACCGTGTCGAAGGAGGGATTTCGGTAGATCCGAGTAAAGTGCAGGCAATCTGGAATGGCGAAGCCAGAACATGAAAGAAATCGGGAGTTTCTTAGGAGCGAGGTTACTACCGGCGTTTTGTAGCGGGATTCGCCTTGATTGGACTAAAGCCGTTGCAGCTCTTACCAAGCGAAAACTCCTTTTGTGCAGTCGGCGACTTGAAGAAAGCTTCCAAGAGTTGAAGAAGAGGTTAACATCAGCTCTGTACTAGTGTTACCGCAGGGAGGGTGTAGATTATGACATTTATACCACGCCTCTCTGCAGGGGACTTGGCGCCATCTTGATGCGGTTAGGGTAGGGTTATAGCTTATGCTTCTCGTCAATTGAAAGAGTACGAGACCAGATACCCTACGCATGACCTAGAGTTAGCAAGTGGTCTTTGCCTTAAAGATTTGGAGGCATTACTATGGTGTGAAGAGTAATATCTACACCGACCATAAGAGTCTAAAGTACTTCTTCACCCAAAAGGAGTTGAATATGAGGCAAAGGAGATGGCTTAGAGTGGTTAAGGATTATGATTGTGAGATCAAATATCAACCGAGGAAAGCCAATGTCGTAGCCGATGCTTTGAGTAGAAAAGCCCATGTTTTTCGGCTTACTAGGCAGAAAGAGTTAATAGAAGAATTGTCTAAGGAGCAGATTGAGGTGGTTCCGGGAAGAATTGCCACCTAGTAGTGAGTCCTCTTTACTAGAGGAAATTAGAGAAAAGCAAATGGTGATGAGTGGTGTCAGAAAATAGTTCAGCAAGTGCGTGAGGGCAAGACATCAGAGTTCTTTGTGAGAGAGGTGTCCTCTATTTCAGAAATCGGTTGTGCATTCCTCCAAATGAGGAGTTGAAACAGAAAATCCTTATAGAGGCTCATGACACACCGTACACCGCTCATCCGGGAGCAACCAAGATGTATCAGGATATCAAGAAAGGCTATTGGTGGTCAGGTATGAAGAAAGACATCACCGAGTTTGTGGCTAAATGTCTAACTTGTCAGCAGGTGAAAGCAGAACATCAACGGCCGTCAGGGTTGCTTCAGCCATTGAGTGTTCCAGAATGGAAATGGGAGAGCATTTCAATGGATTTCATCACGGGTCTTCCCAGAGTGCAGAAAGGATATAATGCTATATGGGTGATTGTGGATAGGTTAACCAAGTCAGCCCATTTCCTCCCAGTAAAGGAAAGTACCACTACAGATCAGTTGGCTCAGATTTACCTCAAGGAGATAGTCAGATTGCATGGTGTGCCCAAGACTATAGTATCGATAGAGATTCCAGTTTGTTTCACCTTACGGACAAGTTTACGAGGAGTTTGGGTACCCGCTTAGCATTCATCTTGCCTATCATCCTCGACGAGATGGCCAAACCAGAGAGCGAATCAAAGTGCTCGAGGATATGTTGAGCTGTTGCATGGATTATAGAGTATCCTGGCATGAGATGTTACCATTAGTGGAATTTGCCTACAACAAGCTGATTATCAGTCTACAATTAGAATGGCGCCTTACGAGGCTTTGTATGGTAGACGGTGTAGGTCTCCGCTTCATTGGGATGAAGTAGGAGAGAGAGATGAGTTGAGTACCGCTCTTGGGCCAGAGATGACTCAGAAACTAGTAGAAGATGTGAAGGTAATCAGAAGTAGAATGAAGCAAGCCCAAGATCAACAGAAGAGTTATGCCGATTTGAAGAGGAAAGAGGTAGAATTCCAAGTGGGCGACAAGGTGTTTCGAAGGTTTCCCCTACAAGCGAGTAATGCGCTTTGGAACCAAAGGGAAGTTAGCACCGAGGTATGTAGGTCCTTTTGAGGTCTTGCAACGAGTAGGAAAGGTGGCCTCTGATTGGCTCTACCACCTAGTATGGATAGGGTGCATGATGTCTTCCATGTCTCGATGCTACGGAAATATGTAAGTGATCCCCTCCACATCTTGAGCGTAGAGGACGTTGAAGTAACAGAGAATCTAGTGTATGAAGAACGTCCAGTTCAAATTTTAGATCGAAGGGTTAAAGAGCTTGAACAAGAGTGTTCGCTAGTGAAGTCCTTTGGAGGAATCATAAAGTGGAAGAAGCCACTTGGGAAGTAGAGCGGGACATGCGAATCGTTTCCCGAGTTATTTGTTTGAATTTCGGGGACGAAATTCTTTTAAGGGGAAGAATTGTAACGCCCCACGAGGTACGTTGTTATTGTTTCCTCTTTCGCTCTCTTTTGAGTTGGTTTTAGTAATATTGTTTGAATGAATGTTATGTTGAATGTTTGCCCTGAAATTTGGTTGAAAATAGAAGAATTTGAGTGTACCAAGCTTCGCCGGGGCGAAGAAGAATCTTCGTCGCGGCGAAGATGTGTTGAAACCAATGGTGAAACTCTCCAGCAGGTTTCGCCGCGGCGACAAAGGTTTCTTCGCGCGGCGACAGGCCGAATAAAATGTTGAGTGAGTTTTAGACATTTTCTTCCCCTAAGGGCTATTTGACCATTCTACCCCTAATTAGCAGGGAAAAGTGGGGAGTGAATTGTAAGGATTTTTCATGGAGAATATGTTGATATGGGGGTGAGTTTGTAATGAATCAAAGGATATGGATGGAATTTTCATAGAAGAATAAGGGCAAAATGGGAATGAGTGTGTTTATATTTCATTAAAAGGAATTAGAATCAAAGAAACCCCTCATTTCTCTTCTTCTCAAACGCAACTCTTCATTCTCCTCCTCTCAACTTCTCTTTTCTTTTGATCAAGGATTTCCAAGGGATTTTGAAGTGATTTGGGGTAGAGAAAACAACCTAAGGCTTCCTAAGGTAAAGGATTTCTCTTAAGTTGTGTGATTTGTAGATTTTAGTTCATTTTGGTTTTTGAGGGTTTTCATTCTTTTGGTTAAGATTAGAGGAATAGTCAAGCTAAACCAAGTGAAAAGAAGATTTGGTGAAGTCTCTCCATAACAAGGTAAGTAAAATCCCAACCCAAGTTGAGATTTATGAAATTTCTTGATTAGGGTTTTGATAGACTTGATGTATGTATGTGATGTACATTTAATATGGCATGTATGAAGGATTAAATAGAGATTTCTATGCTTTGTGATTGTTTACTCTTTGCAAATATGAGAAATGGGTTGTTGGATTGACAAGGTAGTTGAGATGGATTTGAAGGGGTGGGTGTTATGGAACCCTTTTTTGGAAGTGTTTTGTTGTTTGACAGGTTATTATGACTTTGTGAAGGGGTTTTTCCCCATTTTGGATGGTTAGGAAAAGTTTTAGATTCATGGCTATGATAGAGTTTTATAGTGCACATGAGTTGTTTGATGAAATGCCTAATAGAGGTTTGAGTGTGAGTAATGAACCTTAATTCTTGCAACATTGCATGTTGGCATTTCACAAGTGCATTAGTAGAGATGAATCATCCATGTGCATTGTTATATGCATTGACAAGTGACCTAAGAAAGAGTAGGAAACTTTGTGTATAGAAATACCCTATGAGTAGACAGCTTAGTGGGTAAAATTACTCTAAGGGTAGAGAGCATTGAAAAAATGCTACAATAGAATGAGTTAGAAGAGTAGTATAGTTGGGATGATGCTTTGTGATCATCACCCGACCGTTATGGGAATCGGATTGATGCTTTGTGATCATCATCCGAATAGCCTTAGAGAGATAGGTCGATGCTTAGTGATCGTCACCCAATGAGTAATAGGAATGGGTAGATGCTTTGTGACCACTACCCGATTAGTTAAGAGATATGTAGGTTGATGCTTTGTGATCATCATCCAACGGCTAGTAGAAGCGGGTTGATGCTTTGTGATCATCACCCGATAGTGACTAGAGACGGGTAAATGCTTGGTGATCGTTACCCAAAATTCATGAGGAAGCGGGTAGGTGCTAGGTGATCTCCACCCGATAGTTAGGAGGAATCCGAGTTGGTGCTTTGTGATCCTCACTCGGTAGTCACTAAGAACGGGTTGGTACTGTGTGAATTCCACCCGATAGCCATAGAGAGTGAAATGGTCTTTGTGTGAACGCCATTCGGCCGTACCTCCCGGTAAGATGAGGCCATGATGTTATTAGAAACAAAAATAGAAACAGAATTAGAAAAGGAAAGAATTAAGAGTCACACACGGGGGAGAGACAGGTTAGAGTTTTACTTACGAGCATTAATTGTGCTCACCCCGTTATTTTCCTTTGTGGATGCAGGTTCTAGGTGATGATGCGGTCGGAGGGCGTCGACAAGCAATGAGGAATAGCTACTGTTTCCCTGTTTTGTCTTTTTAAAATGCACTTTTGTAAAGTAACCTTTGTGTATAAAAGACATGTGAATTGAAATGAAAAGAAAACTTTGGGCCCCAACTTTCTGTTGTTAAATTGCATGCATTGTACTAGTTTTCAGTAGGTGTTACAATGAGCTTGGTTGCTTCATGACTTAAGGATTCTAGAATAGAAGCTAAAAAGGCTTGCTTCATGTTTGGATCTTCCATTCCCCTAAGTATATGTAACGCCCCACTTGAGGTACGTTGTTATTGTTTCCTCTTTCGCCCTTAATCGAGTTGGTTTTCTGTTATATTTGTTTGTTTGAGTGTTATGTTGAATGTTGCCCTGAAATTGGTTGAAAATAGAAGAATCTAAGTGAACCAAGCTTCGGCGAAGAGTCTTCGCGGCGGAAGATGTGTTGAACCAAGGCGAAACTCTCGACGATTTCGCCGCGGCGACAAAGGTTTCTTCGCCGCATGGCGATGGGCCGATTTTTATGTTGGTTGAGTTTTAGATATTTTCTTCCCCAAGGGCAATTGGACCTTTCTACCCCTAATTAGTAGGAAAAGTGGGGAGTGAATTGTAAGGATTTTTCATGGAGAGTATGTTGAGATGGGGGTGAGTTTGTAATGAATCAAAGGATATGGATGGAATTTCCAAAGAAGAGTAAGGGCAAAATGGGAATGATTGTGTTTTATTTCATTAAAAGGAATTAGAATCAAAGAAACCCTTCATTTCTCTTCTTCTCCAACGCAACTTCTCATTCTTCTCCTCTCAACTTCTCTTTTCTTTTAATCAAGGATTTCCAAGGGATTTTGAAGTGATTTGAGGTAGAGAAAACAACTTAAGGCTTCCTAAGGTAAGGATTTTCCCTTAAGTTGTGTGATTTGAAGATTTTAGTTCATTTTGGTTTTTGAGAGTTTTCATTCTTTTGGTTAAGAGTAGAGAGAATAGCCAAGAGAAACAAGTGGAAAGAAGATTGGTGAAGTCTCTCCATAGCAAGTAAGTAAAACCCAACCCAAGTTGAGATTCATGAAATTTCTTGATTAGGGTTTTGATAGAAATGATGTATGTATGTGATGTGCATGTAATATGCCTTGTATGGAGTATTGAATGGAAATTTCTATGCTTTGTGAATGTTCTTACCTTGCAAATTTGAGAAATGGGTGTTGGTTTGGCAAGGTAGTTGAGATAGAATTTAAGGGGTATTATGGAACCCTTTTTGGAAGTGTTTTCTATGGCAGGTTATTATGGCTTTGTGAAGGGGTTTTCCCCATTTTGGATGGTTAGGAAAAGTTTTAGATTCATGACTATGAGATAGTTTTATAGTGCACATGAGTTGTTTGATGAAATGCCTAATAGAGGTTGAGTGGTAGTAATGAACCTTAATTCTTGCAACATTGCATGTTGGCATTTCACAAGTGCATTAGTAGAGATGGATCATCCATGTGCATTGTTATATGCATTGAAAAGTGACCTAAGAAAGAGTAGAAAACTTTGTGTATAGAAATACCCTATGAGTAGAAAGCTTAGTGGGTAAAATTACTCTAAGGGTGGAGAGCATTGAAAAATGCTACAATAGAATGAGTTAGAAGAGTAGTATAGTTGGGATGATGCTTTGTGATCATCACCCGACCATTATGGGAATCGGATGGATGCTTTGTGATCATCATCCGAATAGCCTTAGAGAGATGGGTCGATGCTTTGTGATCGTCACCCAATGAGTAATAAAAAAAGGGGTAGATGCTTTGTGACCACTACCCGATTAGTTAAGAGATATGTAGGTTGATGCTTTGTGATCATCATCCAATGGCTAGTAGAAGCGGGGTGATGCTTTGTGATCATCACCCGATAGTGACTAGAGATGGGTAAATGCTTGGTGATCATTACCCAAAATTCATGAGGAACGGGTAGGTGCTAGGTGATCTCCACCCGATAGTTAGGAGGAACCGAGGTTGGTGCTTTGTGATCCTCACTCGGTAGTCACTAAGAACGGGTTGGTTGGTCTGTGTGAATTCCACCCGATAGCCATAGAGTGAAATGGTGTGTGAACGCCATGCGGCCGTACCTCCCGGTAAGATGAGGCCATGATGTTATTAGAAAGCAGAAACAGATTAGAAAAGGAAAGAATTGAGAGTCACACACGGGGACGAGCAGGTTAGAGTTTTACTTATGAGGCATTATTTGTGCTCACCCGTTATTTTCCTTTGTGGATGCGGAGGTTCTAGGTGATGTTGCGGTTGGAGGGCGTCGGCGCGCGAGGAGCAATAGCTACTTTGTTCCCCTATTTTGTCTTTTGAAATGCACTTTTGTATGATAACTTTTGTGTATAAAAGACATGTGAATTGTAATGAAAAAGAAACTTTTTGGGCCCAATTTTCCATTGTTAATTGCATGCATTATACTAGTTTTGAGAAGGTGTTACATTTTTGGTATCGAGCAAAGATTTTGGGATTGAGCAGTGTACTATTCTCATCGCCACGGCGTCCTCTAACCAACCGTGTGAGTAATTCTTTCCTTACGTAATTGTTTCTTGAGTTCATTAGTGTGATCATTTTGTAGATGAGGCGTAGTTATCGAAATCGCGGTAAAGGTGTGGTGAATGAAGGAGAACCTTCTAACCCACGAGTCTCGCCCCCTCCCTTGGATGAAGCTAGAATCAGGGGAATAATACAGAGGTTATGATTGAAACTCGGGGAGAGTTGTACCCCGTCTGACAGCCGACCTTGCCACGCTGTCGAGAGAGGGCAAGCGGTACCTCCCCGATGCGAGCAGTTGAACCGATTTATGGTCTTTCCGGTCAACATCAGCCCTCGAGTTTAAAGGGTACTACGGATCCGGTAGTAGCGAGGAGTGGCTTGGGTCAGTAGAACGAGCCACGGGTTTATTTCCCATGAGAGGAGGGAGAAGATCCGGTATGCGAGTTTCTGTTTCGGGGTGATGCCCGAATTTGGTGGGAATTAATGGAAGAAACTCATGATGCGGCAGTAATGACATGGGAAGAGTTTAAGGCAAGAGTTTGAGGTGAGTATAGATCGGAGGACCAAGTTCATGAGAAGGTCCAAGAATTTATCGGTTCTGACAAGGAGCTAAGCGTGTGAAAGAGTACTCGGTGAAGTTCAACGCCCTTGCAAGGTTTGCAGGGAATAGTTAGCACCCGGCCTTGAGAAGGGATAAGTTTGTGCATGGATTGAAGCCGGAGATAGCCCGGGATATTATGACAAGCTCCAACCCTCCTCGCAATTACGGTGAGGCCTTGAGGCGGGCAATGAAGGCGGAGATTTTTGAGAATAAAATCTTCCCGGTAGGATCCTCGGCAGGGAGGGACCGAAGGAGCTACCCTCCGCTCCTCGAGAGAGAGACATGAGGGTGAAAAAGGCAAAGATATGAAGAATCAGAAAAAGAAGTTTCGGTATAAACGAGAATAGAAAGGAGTGGAGGAATAAGCGACCTCGAGCGGAAGGGTTTCCTCCTTGCCCTAAGTGTGGGAAGAACCACCGGGAGAGTGTGCGAAGGATCGAGAGTATGCTATAGGTGCCGACAGCCAGGGCACATGATGAGGGATTGCAAAGCTCCTCTTCCACCAACTACTCGAGTTCGGGAGTGCTGCGAGTGCGAGTTTTCTTTGTGGCACAAGGGGAAAGCAGAGGCGATCCATCAGGCCATTCTTAGGTCGATTATTATTTCATGCAGTCCCTTTATATGCTTTAATTGATTCGGGTGCTACCCATTCGTTTATATCTTATGGGATGCTTGAGAGATTAGGTTTGAGACCTACTAGAGCGGCACAACCCATTAAGATAGAACTACCAGATGGGGTTAGTGTTGTGACTCGAGATTTTGTTAAGAGAGTCCTTAGTGATCCGGGGTAGAGAGTTAATCGTTGACTTAATAGTTTTTGATATGCCCGACTTTGATGTGATTAGGGCATGGATTTCCTAGGGAGGTATGGAGTAGAGATTGAGTGTCGGAAAAAGAAGGCGAGGTTTAACCTCGATTGTGGAGATAAGTTTAGTTTTGGAGAAGGCCATCAGTTGAGCATGCTGATTAGTAATGTAAAGGCCAGGAAGATGTTGAGAAAGGGGTGTTCGGGTTATATTGCCCATGTAGTGCAGAGTGGTGATGTTCCACAGTTAGAGATCCGAGAAGGTGCCGTAGTTCGAGACTTTCTAGATGTGTTTCCGGAAGAGTTACGGGTTTGCCTCCGAGAGAGAGGTAGAATTTAGTATCGAACTAGCACCAGGGACAGCACCAATATCTAAAGCCCCTTATAGAATGGCCCCAGCTGAGCTCCAAGAATTAAAGAAGCAACTCCAAGAGCTTTTAGATAAAGGCTTCATCCGACCAAGTCATTCCCCTTGGGGAGCTCCAATCCTATTTGTGAAAAAGAAGGATGGATCACTAAGGATGTGTATCGATTATAGGGAGTTGAATAAAGTTACAGTGAAGAATAAGTACCCGCTACCCGGATAGATGACCTCTTTGATCAGTTGAAAGGTGCAGCAGTGTTCTCCAAAATTGATTTGAGGTCGGGTATCATCAGGTAAGAGTGGTGAGCAAGATGTGGCTAAAGCGCCTTTCGTGCAGTGCGGGCATTATGAATTTGTAGTAATGCCTTTTGGCTTGACTAATGCCCCGACAATTTTTATGGACTTGATGAGCAGGGGTATTCCATGAGTATTTAGATCAGTTTATTGTTGTCTTCATCGGCGACATTTTGATTTACTCAAAGTCAGAGAAGAGCATGAGAAACACTTGGGATTAGTATTACAACGTGAGAGAAAAGAAGTTGTGTGCTAAGTTTTCCAAGTGTGAGTTTTGGCTGAATCAAGTGATATTCTTGGGTCATACCGTGTCGAAGGAAGGGATTTCGGTAGATCCGAGTAAAGTGCAGGCAATCCTAGAATGGCAGAAGCCGAGAACAGTGAAAGAAATCAGGAGTTTCTTGGGCTTGGCAGGTTACTACCGGCGATTTGTAGCAGGATTCGCCCAGTTGGCTAAAGCAGGGCCGTTGCAGCTCTTACCAAGCGAAAACTCCTTTTATGCAGTCGGCTTGCGAAGAAAGCTTCCAAGAGTTGAAGAAGAGGTTAACATCAGCTCTGTGCTAGTGTTACCGCGGAGGGTGTAGATTATGACATTTATACGACGCCTCTTTGCGGGGACTCGGAGTGTATTGATGCGATTAGGTAGGGTTATAGCTTATGCTTCGTCAATTGAAAGAGTACGAGACCGGATACCCTACGCATGACCTAGAGTTAGCATTGTGGTCTTTGCTTTAAAGATATGGAGGCATTACCTTTATGGTGTGAAGAGTAATATCTACACCGATCATAAGAGTTTGAAGTACTTCTTCACTCAAAAGGAGTTAAATATGAGCAGAGAAGGTGGTTAGAGCTGGTCAAGGATTATGATTGTGAGATCAAGTATCAACCAGGGAAAAGCCAATGTCGTAGCCGATGCTTTGAGTAGAAAAGCCCATGTTTTCCGGCTTACTAGGCGAAAGAGTTAATAGAAGAGTTGTCTAAGGAGCAGATTGAGGTGGTTAGGGAAGAATTTCCAGCCTAGTGGTGTGAGTCCTCTTTACTAGAGGAAATTAGAGAAAAGCAAATGGTGATGAGTGGTGTCGAAAATAGTTGCGGCAAGTGTGTGAGGGCAAGACATCGGAGTTCTTTGTGAGAGATGGTGTCCTCTATTTCAGAAATCGGTTGTGCATTCCTCCAAATGAGGAGTTGAAACAGAAAATCCTTATAGAGGCTCATGACACACCGTACACCGCTCATCCGGGAGCAACCAAGATGTATCAGGATATCAAGAAAGGCTATTGGTGGTCTGGTATGAAGAAAGACATCGCCGAGTTTGTGGCTAAATGTCTAACTTGCCAGCAGGTGAAAGCAGAACACCAACGGCCGTCAGGGTTGCTTCAGCCATTGAGTGTTCCCGAGTGGAAATGGGAAAGCATTTCAATGGATTTTATCACGGGTCTTCCCAGAGTGCAGAAAGGGTGTAATGCTATATGGGTGATTGTGGATAGGTTAACCAAGTCAGCCCATTTTCTCCCGGTAAAGGAGAGTACCACTCTGGTCAGTTGGCTGATTTACCTCAAGGAGATAGTCGATTGCATGGTGTGCCCAAGGTTATAGTATCGATAGAGATTCCAGTTTGTTTCAGCCTTACGGACAAGTTTACAGAGGAGTTTGGGTACCCGCTTAGCATTCATCTGCCTATCATCCTCGACAGGATGGCCAAACCGAGAGAACGAATCAGGGTGCTCGAGGATATGTTGAGCTGTTGCATGGATTACAGTATCTGGCATGAGATGTTACCCATTAGTGGAATTTGCCTACAACAACGTTATCGTCTACAATTAGAATGGCGCCTTACGAGGCTTTGTATGGTAGACGGTGTAGGTCTCCGCTTCATTGGGATGAAGTGGGAGAGAGAGATGAGTTGAGTACCGCTCTTGGGCCAGAGATGACTCGAAACTTGTAGAAGATGTAAAGGTAATCCGAAGTAGAATGAAGCAAGCCCAAGATCGAGAAGAGTTATGCCGATTTGAAGAGGAAAGAGGTAGAATTCCAAGTGGGCGACAAGGTGTTTGAAGGTTTCCCCTTATAAGCGAGTCATGCGCTTTGGAACCAAAGGGAAATTAGCACCGAGGTTTGTAGGTCCTTTTGAAGTATTGCAACGAGTAGGAAAGGTGGCCTCTGATTGGCTCTACCACCTAGTATGGATAGGGTGCACGATGTCTTCCATGTCTCGATGTTACGGAAATATGTAAGTGATCCCCTCCATATCTTGGCGTAGAGGGCGTTGAAGTAGCAGAGAATCTAGTATATGAAGAACGTCCGATTCGATTCTGGATCGGCAGGGTTAAAGAGCTACGGAACAAGAGTGTTCCGCTAGTTAAGGTCCTTTGGAGGAATCACAAAGTGGAAGAAGCCACTTGGGAAGTAGAAGCGGGACATGCGAATCGTTTCCCTGAGTTATTTGTTTGAATTTCGGGGACGAAATTCTTTTAAGGGGAAGAATTGTAACGCCCCACTTGAGGTACGTTGTTATTGTTTCCTCTTTCGCTAATCGAGTTGGTTTTAGTTATATTTGTTTGTTTGAGTGTTATGTTGAATGTTGCCCTGAAATTGGTTGAAAATAGAAGAATCTAAGTGAACCAAGCTTGCGGGCGAAGAAGAGTCTTGCCGCGGCAAGATGTGTTGAAGAACCAAGGGCGAAACTCTCACAGACGGTTCGCCGCTGCACAAAGGTTTCTTCGCCGCGGCGATGGGCCGATTTTTATGTTGGTTGAGTTTTAGATATTTTCTTCCCCAAGGGCAATTGGACCTTTCTACCCCTAATTAGTAGGAAAAGTGGGGAGTGAATTGTAAGGATTTTTCATGGAGTATGTTGAGATGGGGGTGAGTTTGTAATGAATCAAAGGATATGGATGGAATTTCCAAAGAAGAAGTAAGGGCAAAATGGGAATGATTGTGTTTTATTTCATTAAAAGGAATTAGAATCAAAGAAACCCTTCATTTCTCTTCTTCTCCAACGCAACTTCTTCATTCTTCTCCTCTCAACTTCTCTTTTCTTTTAATCAAGGATTTCCAAGGGATTTTGAAGTGATTTGGGGAGGTAGAAAACAACTTAAGGCTTCCTAAGGTAAGGATTTTCCCTTAAGTTGTGTGATTTGAAGATTTTAGTTCATTTTGGTTTTTGAGAGTTTTCATTCTTTTGGTTAAGAGTAGAGAATAGCCAAGAGAAACCAAGTGGAAAGAAGATTGGTGAAGTCTCTCCATACAAGTAAGTAAAACCCAACCCAAGTTGAGATTCATGAAATTTCTTGATTAGGGTTTTGATAGAAATGATGTATGTATGTGATGTGCATGTAATATGCCTTGTATGGAGTATTGAATGGAAATTTCTATGCTTTGTGAATGTTCTTACCTTGCAAATTTGAGAAATGGGTGTTGGTTTGGCAAGGTAGTTGAGATAGAAGGGGTGGGGTTATTATGGTTTTTGGAAGTGTTTTATTATGGACTTTGTGAAGGGGTTTTTCCCCATTTTGGATGGTTAGGAAAAGTTTTAGATTCATGACTATGAGATAGTTTTATAGTGCACATGAGTTGTTTGATGAAATGCCTAATAGAGGTTGAGTGGTAGTAATGAACCTTAATTCTTGCAACATTGCATGTTGGCATTTCACAAGTGCATTAGTAGAGATGGATCATCCATGTGCATTGTTATATGCATTGAAAAGTGACCTAAGAAAGAGTAGAAAACTTTGTGTATAGAAATACCCTATGAGTAGAAAGCTTAGTGGGTAAAATTACTCTAAGGGTGGAGAGCATTGAAAAATGCTACAATAGAATGAGTTAGAAGAGTAGTATAGTTGGGATGATGCTTTGTGATCATCACCCGACCATTATGGGAATCGGATGGATGCTTTGTGATCATCATCCGAATAGCCTTAGAGAGATGGGTCGATGCTTTGTGATCGTCACCCAATGAGTAATAAAAAAAGGGGTAGATGCTTTGTGACCACTACCCGATTAGTTAAGAGATATGTAGGTTGATGCTTTGTGATCATCATCCAATGGCTAGTAGAAGCGGGGTGATGCTTTGTGATCATCACCCGATAGTGACTAGAGATGGGTAAATGCTTGGTGATCATTACCCAAAATTCATGAGGAACGGGTAGGTGCTAGGTGATCTCCACCCGATAGTTAGGAGGAACCGAGTTGGTGCTTTGTGATCCTCACTCGGTAGTCACTAAGAACGGGTTGGTACTGTGTGAATTCCACCCGATAGCCATAGAGAGTGAAATGGTCTTTGTGTGAACGCCATACGGCCGTACCTCCCGGTAAGATGAGGCCATGATGTTATTAGAAACAGAAATAGAAACGAGGAGGAAAAGGAAAGAAGGAAGAGTCACACACGGGGACAGACAGGTTAGAGAGTTTTACTTACGAGCATTATTTGTGCTCACCCCGTTATTTTCCTTTGTGGATGCAGGTTCTAGGTGATGTTGCGGTTGGAGGGCGTCGGAGCGCAATGAGGAATAGCTACTGCTTGTTCCCCTATTTTGTCTTTTGAAATGCACTTTTGTAAACAGTAACTTTTGTGTATAAAAGACATGTGAATTGTAATGAAAAAGAAAACTTTTTGGGCCCCAACTTTTCCTTATTGTTAATTGCATGCATTATACTAGTTTTCAGATGGTGTTACAATGAGCTTGTTTGCTTCATGACTTAAGGAAGCTAAAAAGGCTTGCTTCATGTTTGGATCTTAAGTATATGATTTCGTTTTACCATTTCTTTATAATGTCTGTCAAGATCCTTATTTTTTAGAGAACAGCATCACATCTTAAAATATTCTTCTCTAACTTGGTCTTCATAAAGGTAAGGTAATCCACAAAATTCATCATAGAGGAGATACAAAGCTTGATTAATATCCAACATGAACAAAGTTTGTCTGTATTGTTGAAGACTAATCCACCAATCACGGTGAATTCCACCAAATCTAGTTGTAAACTGTGTAAGAACATCAAAGACTTGGGCATTAGGTTTAAGCATCTCAGCTTGTAACCAGGCCTGAAATCCATACATCCGATTTCTCCATTTATGTGGAGGAAGATCATCAACAATAAAAGTGTGGAGCTTGGTTGAAGGTGTATGAGAGTAACGATCAATCGTAGTATGACAAGATTGTCAATACCTAGGCGAAGAGTCTGGAATGGAATCATCACCTTCAGGCATTTCATCTTCATCAACTTCAGAGACAACAGGTTGTCTTGAGGATTCGGGTTGATGGGTCATTAATTGGGGATAAACATTGAAATGTTGATCAGAAGTACCACTGGTAGAATCAAAGCTATTATCAAACGATTCATTAGTAGAAAGCAACCGACCTACATGGCTCAAAGATGGTGCCAAAAGATTATGAAGTTTATGCATGTGAGAAACTATGATAGCCAACTTTGATGGTGCCGATCAACATGGCAGTCGATCAAATGGTAATTAAAAAAGAAACTCTAGTAGTTTCTACAAACTCTACCATGCATGATAATAGTGATCGTACAACAACAATCAGATTTAAGTCTCTAGCTACTCCAGTGCTCCACCTTTGAGTCTCCAACAAACTCAATTCATGATTACTCCAGTCTCACCAGCTACAGTAGTACGGGAACCTAAACTTTCCATTCATTCATTTCAACAATCTAGTGCTCTTATCTATCATCAATTTAATCCAGTCACTGGTCATACTCCATTTGATCTTGACTGTCAATGCTCTGACTGCCTTGATGATCCTATTTGGGAAATTGACAAGCATTATCTTTCCAGATGAAACCATTACAAACGGAAGAGACAAACAACTTGATGCAATCAGAAAGCTCTTCATTCGAGATTTGAAGACCATGATCTCAAAGTTGGCCTTCTTGGTTAGCCATCTGGCAAATTTGACTAGTATGTTAAATATTCTCCACCAACCTGGAAAGAATCACCATTCATTAAACCATCATGGGACACTCTTCCAGAACCTAAACCCAAATCTCCTTTAAAACCACCCAAACCTGCTAAATCACCTTACTTTAAAAAGCCTTTACCTTGTTATTAGTAGGCTTTTCGATAGATTACAAAGGAAAACAAAACGATCCATTCACCCCTTGTTCATACTCCTCATGTCCAATCCATCATGATGATTCAATCACTTTATCCTCAAAAGACAGGACGAAATTTCAATTATGACACAATAGCCAAAGGAGGTTCCTTCCAAAGCCATACAGACTGATGGCTTAACACCAAAACTGTCCCAAGTTGAAGCAGTTCTTACCTAGCAGAATGAAAATGCTTTAGCCCAAAATAAAACCACAACTAGAATAGAGCAAAAATTGGATCTGGTATCTCATCATGTGGATTCTCAATCCCAGAATCTACTTTGCTGATTTCTCATTTACAAAAACAAATTGATCATCTCCATCAAGAATTGATGCACCTTGTCAGACACTCTCATAGCCATTCAACTCAATTTCTCCATAAGGAAGCAGAAATGAAGTCGCTCAAAATTCAAATGGCATCACTTCAACACGAATATCTTAAGGCAAAAACTCAAACAACCACAGGCTTTTCCTGAAGTATCTTCGGTGCCAAATCCTTTTGACTCTTCACCAGCTTGGCCGCAACCTTCATTTTCATCTTTTTCAAAGATTAGTCAACCTTTGGTATCTCCTTAGATGCCTTCTGGTGCAGTTCAGGCTTTTGGAAATACTGTACAATTATATGCCAGACTCCGCAAAGAACGTGATGAAAAGATTAAGATGAAACGTGAAAAAAAAAGGTAAGACAAATATTCTGCTAAAACCCCTGAGTTAGCATGGAAACCATCTGATAATATACTGACTCTTTCTCTTCAAGTCATTCAAATCCTCCATCTCCAAAGCCTCGTCTTCCTTTATCTAAAGGATAAGGCTCTAATGCAAATGATGATGATGGAAGATCGCCAAATTTCTACTAATCCTGTCTCACTAGAAAATCCTCTTTCTTCCGATTCTATGAGTTCTTTTATAAGAGACATGGCAGAAAGACAATGTCTTGCTGCCTCTAGGTATTGCTCAGGATACTTGTCTTGCTTCCAAACAAAATAAGAAGCTGATATACTTTCTACTGATGAATCATTTGATAGTAGCTTTGATTCTGCCAGTGATACTTCTGATCAACATTTTAATGTTTATCACCAATTAATGACGTCAACCCGAATCCTCAAGACAACTTGTTGTCTCTAAAGTTGATGATTCCATTCCAGACTTTCTGCCTAGGTATCGCCTAGGTATCGACAATCTTGTCATATTACAGTTGATCATGACTTTTATACACCTTCAACCAAGCTCCACACTTTTATTGTTGATGATCTTCCTCTAAATAAATGGACAAATAGGATGTATGAATTTCAAGCCTGGTTACAAGCTGAGATGCTTAAACCTAATGCCCAAGTCTCTAATGTTCATACACAGTTTATAGCTAGATTTGGTGGAATTCACCGTGATTGGTGGATTAGTCTTCAACAATACGGACAAACTTTGTTCATCCAAATGTCAGATATTAATCAAGCTATGTATCTCCTATTAGATGAATTTTGTGGATTACCTCACCTTTATGAAGATAAGGTTAGAGAAGAATATTTTAAGATGTGATGTTGTTCTCTCAAAAAGAAAGATCTTGACAGACATTATAAAGAAATGGTAAAATGATATATATACTTAGGGGAAAGGATGATCCTAACATGAAGCAAGCCTTTTTAGCTTCTATTCCAGAATCCCTAAGTCATGAAGCAACCAAGCTCATGCAGTCTCAAAGCAAACAACTTGGTTCCACTTCTCTTGGAGAAATTTATCAGTTTTTCATCCTTGCTCTGGAAAAGCTTTGTTCTCAAAAACAATTTTTTTGATAATTATCTGAAGCTCTCTAAACAGCTAACAAGGGTTTGTCATAGACCAGATTTATAGATCAAGTGCAAATCAGATTGTTCATGTTCTTTTCCTACCAAGAAGAAGTTCCATATCAGACACATCAAGTATTCTCAACCTAATGCTCTTGCCAGAAGCAAATCTTGAAGCTTCAAGTTTTGCAAGTTTCTTCAGAAAAAGAAACACCGAGACAAACGATCTAATCGGTGTTACTTGTGCAACCGTCCTGGCTAATCAACCAAAATGATGCAATTGCTTTCTTAGCTCACTAATATAGACTTTTCTAATGATGATGTCGAAAGTTGGTTTTCCATGGATGAAGAACCCATTTCAGATACAGATCTTCAGTTTGCAACCATTGATACTGAGTTTTCTAATTCAGATGATTGTCACTATTTCTACCATATTCAACAAATACCGTAATCATTTCCATCATTAGCCTTCTCATGTCACATACCTATAGCAAAATTCCATATCTTTCCCACTAAATATTCCAATTCCATTCCTGTTATAGCATTTTTCGATACTGGTGCTACTCGCGCTATTATCAATCCTACGATCCTCCCATTATCCCAGTGGAAACCTCATCAAGAAGTTTTCTACATTGCTAATAGTGAAATTTTCACTACTCATCTAATCAACAAACCCATTAAAAAATCCAAATTTTTCTAGGATGTTTTACTTTTCACAAAGTTCTTGGTTCCGATTTACCTAGCAAAGATATTGTAAGAGTAGGTGCCCTAGAGCCAATCTATTATTGTGAGTTTGACCCTATAATAAATGTTTATTCATCAATAAAAAGGCATATCCTTTTATATCATGTAAATCATAGTTATATGTAATGATATATGTCCTTAGAATGGTAGAACCGTGACGAGTGTATCAAGTGTTTCAAATCTTGATAAGAAAAGAACTCATATTATTCTGATCAAGGACACAGATCATACGGTAAGGTTATCATAACATTGAATGACCCTGTCGAAAGGTAGTGACTAATCTCACTTGTCAAAGTTGTTTGCCAACAACCTGGTGCAACACATGGGTGCTTGTTGGAGGCAGGTTTACTGGACAGACACACCAAAGGATTCCATATGGATGGTAACCCCAATGTCTATGGAATAAATCCTCTAACGAATGGTGGTGCATGTGATCCTTAGACTTAAGATCACCGGAGCGCCTTGTGCACTGATTGGTGTAGTTTGACACTAGCCCAACGTAGTTTTATTAAGAGCTATCAATATGGTAGTAATTGGCTGCATCAAGGAGTGTATCAAGACTATGGTTGATTGACAAAGGATTCATCACTCCTGGGTACAAAAGAAGTTATCTCACTGGGTAATTCAGTAAATGGCAATGACACTAAATCTGTGGCCCCAGTGGGATTGAGTTGTTGCTCAATCCAATTTAATATTCCTGTATTGGTCTAGTAACTAAATACAAACATGTCGAGGATATCTGAGGTTGACACTATTTCTATACCTCAGTCTCGAAAAGATAACAGTTGATGAAAGGATTTGATTACACGGTAACCATACCGTTGACAGGCTGCGGTTTCGCTAAATTCCGAATCTACCGGGTGGCCATGATGCCTTGCTAAGGGTCAATCTTGGTCTGTATGTAGTGAGACAATTAATTGGTGTTAATCGCAATACTACACACTGCCGATATGATGAGGAGCCTACGGGTCACACACTTATAAGATAATTTAAGAATCAATTTGCGAGAAGGGTATTTTCATCTTTTAGGATGAAAGGGTCTTTTGGTAATCTCACAGTGCAATTAAATTTGCTGAGGTTGTTGCCTGTATTTAATTTGATATTAAAATGAAATACGTGACATTATATTTAAATATATATATATGCACATATTTAAATGAATTGTTATTATTAATTAAATGTTAATATATTATTATATATTAATTGATTTTAATTATAATAATAATTAATTAATTTAAAATACCAATTACATGGTGTTCGGTTGCAAGGATAAGCTTGGGTTGGTGCCCATGGGTATTTCTTATTGGAATAGGGTTTTAATTAGTTGCACTTAGAGGGTGGCTAGGGTTTTTGTTTTATAAAAGCATTCATTGTATTTTAATTAAGTTGCACTTTCTAGCCACCCCCTCTCTCTCTCACGTTTTCACTCTTAGACTGCAAAAGAATTTTTTTTCTTTTTCTTTGATTGTTTTTTATTCTTGAAGTCAGAAATTGTTCTAGCAAAACAATTTTCAGTTGTTCGGATTATCTTCGTGTGGATTTTCATGAGTGCAATCCTACATTGGATCGATTAGTGAACAGTATTTGGTGAACCGTGTCAGTGAACAGTAGCCAATGAATAGTGTTTATGAGCGAAGTCAGAGATATTTGGAGGAGCCTCCAAACGTGGGTATGAACTAAATCCTTGTATGGATTTGTTTTTCACAACTTGTATTTTACGTTTTAAGTTTATGCAAGTGAACAATACAATTTGTGCCTGGATTTTAGGATGTGTAAGTGACCTTTTCGTCTGTATAATTACGTTTTTCCGCTGCATGAATCTGGTCATTTACCAACAAATATGGTTCTAGGTTTTGATGTTTATTCGAAACTCAATAAACTTAAAATCCTCCCTGATGGTATATGGTACAAGATGTTTTTCCAATCTTGGACCAGTCAACCTAGTTTGTTTCAAATTGAAAGTAATCCCACTGAGCAAATCAAAGCCAAGCTTATTTCCCACTCTTGTGCAGATTTTCTCACTAAACATTCCCATCCATTATGGAAGAATTTTGATTTCTTTATCCATCGTCTATTCATCAAAAGTGAAGATATCAATCTCACTAAAGCTAGTCATTTTGGTATGTCACCAGAACATCTCAGGCTAGCTAAAAAAGAATGTACTCAGCCTTTATCTCAAGGATTGATTGAACCCACTGATTCTCAATGGGCATGTGAAGCAATTTTATGTCAATAAACGTGCTGAACAAGCCAGAGAAAAGCTCAGACTTGTTATCAATTATCAGCCTTTGAATTTCTTTATTTGTGATGACAAATTTCCTTTGCCTTCTAAACAAATCCTCTTTGCCAATCTACATAATGCAAGGATGTTTTCCAAATTTGATCTCAAAGCTGGATTTTGACAACTTGGGATTCATCTTGATGATCGTCATAAGACTGCTTTCTACATTCCTAACCAACATTACCAATGGACAGTCATGCCTTTTGGTCTTAAGGTAGCTCCTTCTCTGTTTCAAAAAGCCCAAACAAAGATATTTGCTCCTCTTCTTCATACATGTCTTATCTATATTGATGATATCCTCCTCTTCTCAAAAGATGAAGAATCTCATGTTCATTGTCTTCGCAAATTTGCTGATATCATACACACTTATGGTATTATGCTTTTTGAGAAGAAAATGCAGCTAGGTCAGACAAAGATTGATTTTTATTGGTATGGTCATTGTTGATGGCAAGTATGACCTCCAGCCTCATAGTGCTAATGAGTTACAGAAGTTCCTAGATGTTCTCACGACTTAGAAAGAAATACAACAATTATTTGGAATTACCAATTACATGCATAGTTTCATCCCCAACATTTTTAAACTTACCTTTCCACTTTCTCAGATGCTTAAAAAGAATCTTTCTTCATGGTTTGACAAGCAAACCAATGCAGTTAAGAGTCTCAAGTGCAAAGCCTTCCTTACACAGCCATTGAAGATTCCTTATTCTGGGAAACGAATCCTTTAGATAGATGCTAATGACACCCATTGGGGTGTAGTGCTTTTTGAACAAGATGATGGTAAAGTACGAAATTTGTGTGGATACCAGAGTGGACAGTTCAAACTGCATCAACAACATTATCATTTTACTTTCAAGGAAGTGTTAGCAGTAAAAAAATGTTATTGAAAGCTTTGAATTTCATCTTGTTAGACATCATTTCTTTGTTGAAACAAATATGAAATCTTTTGAACAAATGCTCCGATTCAACAAGAAAAGGGTTCCCACATCAGTAATTACTTTGATCAATAGAATGGTTCAGCAAGTATTCTTTCACTGTCCAACACGTCAAAGGTCAAACCATCACCATTGTAAATTATTTATCCAAGCCTAAAGCTAAACAAGTTTGTTTCATGAACCTTATGTCCAAACCACTTCCTTGTTTCATGTATCAACCACCAACCCTAATCCAATTCTTGTTCATCCCCTTCTTCACCAAATCTTATACCATACACACCTCCTGAATTCGATGACCTTGTTTGAACTCGTGCCATAGATGAAAATGCCATCACCCTCATGTTTTCTTATCAAATCCAATGCATTGAAAAGTGTTGACAATCCATGTATGATATGTTAAGTGTTCATCCAAATTACCCCTTTTCAAAAATCTTCTATTTATCTCCTACTCTAGATATCCTATTTCCAAAAGAATTTTTATGGTTCTTTTGGTATATGTTACACCAGCACCACATTGCAGTCAAATTCTCGATTCATTATATGTTGAAAATAATTTCCCAATACCGTCATCCTCAATCTCTGAATTACACCCTTTGATGACTTTTCTCAAATGGTTCAAAACTCTGGAAAAATGAAAGTATGTGTTTGCTCATCAACTTGCTCAATACAAAGGTCTTATGTCCACCAAAATGGCATGGTCCATCATGTTTTTTCATAGACACCACTCTATCAAATCTGATGACTTATGTTTTTCACAGCATCAAGTCACATTTCATCGGTTCTATCCATATGATCTAGTCCATAATATGTTTGATCATCCTCTTGGGATTAGGTCAATTCAAAAAATCCTTTTTGAGAAAAATCAGACGATTCCAAATGAGATATGGCTATCTTTTGGTGATGATGCTCTACGGGAACTCTTTCCTCCAACCTCTACTTAGAAATTACTTCAGGCCAAACAAACATGTATAAGCCCTATCATTGCTCAATTAAGTGCCACTTCAGATATACAAGACTATCTAGAATGGTGGTACCCAAATTCTTAGTAAGATATTGTTCAAGAAGAAGAGCTTCAACAGACCCGTGATTATCATCTTCATAAATCGAAGCGTCACAATACATGCATGTATCAAGTACCTCTACAAGAAAGCTAGCTCAGTCTTCAGACATTTCTCCAAATACTCATCCAAATTCATCCTCTCGACAAATTCCTACTAATTGGATTCAAGTAATGGGTTGTCTCGATTTTCATGACCAAGACTTGTGGCATATTACAAACTTTTCAGATGATTAAAAATCTTTTACAGTCAGAGTTGTCAGGATAAAATACTACGTGTCTTAAAATAAATGTTTTTGTCCTTTATGTTTATCTATAAAATAGTTGTGAACTATATGGCAGTTTGCCACCTCAAAAAGAATTTCTTGTGTGTAAAATTCAAGAATCAAATATTATAGGCAAGGTTAATAAATGTTAATAAAATAAACAAAACTAAGAAAGAAATAAGCAAAAGTAAAAAATATCATGTTATTGTATTAAATGTGTCTTAAATGTAACCTTTTGGATTTCTTTATAGATAAAAAGAGTTCTCTTCCCGTTGGAGGAGGAGGCCTTGTGAAAAATCTCTATTGTGTAAACACTCTCTTACATATTTCTCTTACACAAACTCTATCTTGCATATTTCTCTTACACAAACTCTATCTTGCATATTTCTCTTGCACATCTCTCTTGCATAGTTCTCTTGCACATTGCTTTCATGTTTCTTTCACACCCTTAAACTCTCCCTCAACCTCGAAGATGTAGTAATATTCTAATAATGATAAGAATAGCAAAAAGATCTCACATATTATCTTTATTTATGTTTTTAATATGCTTTTATTTCCACTAGCCCTTTTAGATGATGTTAGAAGGTGTATGGATGAAAGTGTGTGTAGGATAAGAGGAGGGTCTTGATCATAGCTTCGACCGATCGTCATGTTGATTGACTTCCATGTAGGTCGGCTATCATAGTTTCCCACATGCATAAACTCTATAATCTTCTAGCACCATGGTAGCGTGCCGAATGCTCCAAATTAAAAACTTTACTAACCTAACTACTAAATTGCATATAGGGTGAGCAAGGGTCGATCCCACAGGGAGTGATTCGATTAAATCCTATATTCTGACCAATAACCACAATGAAAATAGCAGAAAAATAAAATAAAATAAAATCCTAAACAGTAAACATGACAACAGAATAATGAAAGGGGTTGTAGACAATGCAATCTAAAGTGAAACGAATAAATCTCCAATGGTAGAAAATATCAGATTAAAAACAACCAGTTCTCGGTTCAAGATCCACCTAAACATGCATGGACATGAACTAACAGTAACATTATTCTATCTCATTATTATGGAATTATTGACCCTAGGAAACAACAAGCTCGCTACCCGAATTTTCCCTTAATTGTCACTACTGAAATAAGCTCTTCAATTAGATCCTAACCCTTGAACAACCTAGAGTAAGCTCTCTAAGTTTAATTCAATGGCAGCCTTAAGAATTAGGAAAATAGATCAATCCAAGCAACAATCACGCAAGATCGGATTATTAAACTTAGGTTATGTTATTCAAGGTGACAGACTGAAAACTTGTCCGTAATCATCTGTAATAACTTCTTTCTGCTAGTATACTTTAGAATATATACAACAAAATCATACATACTTAGCACATGAAAATAGTTGGGCCCAAAAGTTTTCTTTACTTATAAAATATAATTCTTTATATATACTAAAATAACAAGTACAAAAACTTAGTAACGGTGGATAGTAATGCCAATTCTCTCCGCTTGACGACTACCTTTCGACCGCTGCTCACCTATTTCCTGCAAAAACATGGAAAAATAATAGGGTAAGCATAAAAATGCTCGGTAAGTAAATCCCTTAACTCTTCTCCTTCTTTGATTCTTTCCTTAATTCTTTTCTTCTTTCTTTCATTCTTAGTTCTTTCTCTTTTCTGTCTCTGTTTCTAATTCTTACTGTTCTTTCTTTCTTCTTAATTCTTGTTATTCTTTCCTTCTCTCTATTATTTCTTTCTATTTTTTCTATTTTTTCTATTCTTTCTAACCATGATGGAATTCATGGTAATTTACATGAATAATATGCATATGAAAATAATGCATTTTTTTTTCTTTTTCTTATTCTATTTCTTTTCTTTTCTTTCTATTCTTTTCTTTTCTTTCTTGTCTTGGTTGCTCAAGCTTCTCTTTTCTTTCTTGTTCTTGTTCTTTCATATTCCTTCTTTTCTTATTCTTATTCTTTCTTTTTTTATTCTTATTCTCTTTCTTTTCTTATTCTTATTCGTTCTTATGCTTTCTTTTCTTATTCTTGTTCTTATTCTTTCTTTTTTCATTCTTATTCTTTCTTTTCTTATTCTTTGTCGATCGGTCTCGGTTGATGCATAGATTTGGAACCTTGGCCGTGTGAGTGAGTACAGTCCTCATCTACATGCACTTTGCGAACTGTACAAATTCTTTCTTTCTTCTTAGGCCACTCAATTAAGGTGGTGTATATGTAGGAATTCTTCTTAGTACAACCCTCATCCACATACACTCTTACGGGTCGTACAATTCTTTTTCTTCTTATGCCACTCAATTAAGGTGGCGTGTATGTGGGAATTTCTTCTTAGCACTCACGGTTCCCCATCGCACAACCTATTCTTTTCTCTTCTTTAATGCTTTTCTTTCTTTAATTCTTTAGTGCTTATTCTTAAAGTGTTTTATTCTTAAAATTCTTTATTCTTTCTTAACTTATTACACAATACAAATATATGCATATGGATGGCTCATGCTTAGAATTCTTACTTAAATGCACTCATGAATTGCAAATATGCAATGTTGCATAAAATTAAAGTTTCTACTTATACTCATACTTCTCTTAGGCATTTCATCAAACAATAAATGTGCATATACAAACTTTACTTTAATTATAATTCTTTTCTTTTCTTTAACCATCCAAAATGAGAGCCAAACTCCCATGTATCCTCATAATCCCTACATGGCAAAACACTCCCAAAATTCTTCCAATTCCAACCGAATTTCAACCCATCATCATACAATCAAAAACATTTCTCATACTCAAATATATCCAACAACAAGCATAAATAATCATCAATCTCATTTCAATTTCTCAACAATCATAACATATACATGCTTAAAGAAATCTCTACTCAATTGATTTCTTAAACCTTAACTTGAGTTGAAGTTTGAGTGGAATTTACTTATCTTATACTTGAGTATTCTCCACTAAAGCTCTCTACACTTGTTGGATTCAAACTTTCTCTTAACCCTAAGCATAAACTTAATAAGAATTCAACTTCTACACAAATAAATCATATATATAAAGCAAGAATTGTTACCTCTTATTGCCTAGGATCAAAACCTTATTAAATTCCACTCAAAAGCCCTCAAATCCTTGGAAAATTGAGTGAAAATTTGAGAGAAAATGGACAAGGAAAGTGGTAGTGGAAAGGAGAGAAATAAGGGTTACAAACCCTTAATATATTATTTTATAAATATACTTTCCCATTTTGCCCTTTACACTTTCTTAGAAATTCCATCTATGTCCCTTAGTCAATTACCATAATGCCCTCATTTATATTGCATTTTACATGAAATTCTCTCTCTTTTCACTCCCCACTTTTTCAACTAATTTTGAGTGAAAATACCATTTTACCCTTAATGCAAGTTTTAAGACATTTTCTTCATATTCTCTTAAAATAACTTTAACAAAAATCAACTAAGGGCTTATAAAAACATAAATTAAATTACATACCTCCGTGTGGGCGTTACAATTCTCCCCCCCTTAAAAGAATTTTGTCCTCGAAATTCACACAAACAACTCCGGGTAATGGTTCTACATATCCTACTCCACCTCCCATGTAGCTTCTTCAACTTTATGATTTCTCCAGAGGACTTTCACTAAAGGGATACTCTTGTTCCGAAACTTTTTGATCTTTCTGTCCAAAATCTGCACTAGATGCTCCTCATACACAAGATTCTTTTCCAAGTCTATGTCCTCTATGCTCAGAATATGGGAGGGATCACTCATATACCTTTGAAGCATCGAGACATCATTGTGAACTTTGTCCATACTGGGTGGTAGTGATAATCTATAGGCCACCTTTCGTACTCGCTGTAACACCTCAAATGGACCAATGAATCTCGATGCTAACTTTGCTTTATTACCGAAACGCATCACCGTTTTTAGGGGGAAACTTTTAGGAAAACTTTGTCACCCACTTCAAATTCAACTTCTTTTCTTTTCAGATCAGCATAACTTTTATGCTTATCTTAGGCTTGTTTCATTCTGCTTTTGCTCAGTTTCACATCTTTTATCATTTTCTGAGTCATTTCTAGCTCAAGAACTATATTTAACTCGTCTTTCTTGCCCATCTCATCCCAATGCAATGGAGATCTACACCATCTACCATACAAGGCCTCGTAATGAGCCATCTTAATTGTAGACTGGTAGCTATTATTATAAGCAAACTCCACCAAGGGTAACATCTCATGCCAAGATACTTTATAATCCACACAGCATGCTCTCAACATGTCTTCAAGCACTTGATTTGTTCTCTCTATCTGGCCATTTGTCTGAGGATGACAGGCGGTACTAAAAGCCAACCTAGTACCCAAGTTCCTCTGTAAACTCATCCAAAAAGCTGAGACAAATCTGGAATCTCTATCTGATACTATTGTCTTGGGTACACCATGAAGTCTTACTATCTCTTTAATATACATCTGGGCTAATTGATCCAAATGGTACTCTCCTTTACAGGAAGAAAATGGGTTGATTTCGTCAATCTGTCTACAATCACCCATATAGCATTGTATCCTTTCTGCACTCTAGGGAGACCTGTAATAAAATCCATTAAGATACTCTCCCATTTCCATTCAGGAATACTAAGTGGCTGAAGCAACCCTGATGGCCTCTAGTGTTTTGCTTTCACTTGCTGACAAATCAGGCATTTAGCTACAAACTCTGCAATATCTTTCTTCATACCTAGCCACCAATAGTCTTTCTTTAGACCTTGATACATCTTGGTTGCTTCAAGATGAGCAGTGTACGGTGTGTCATGAGCCTCTATAAGGATTCTCTTTCTCAACTCATCATCCTAAGGAATACACAACCGATTCCTAAAACGGAGGACATCATCCAACAATTGATACTCTGATGTCTAGCCCTCATACACCTACTGAACTATTTTCTGACACCACTCATCAGTTAGTTGTTTTTCTTTAATTTCTTCCAGTAAGGTAGACTGGACCTCTAACCTGGCAATCTTTCCTGGTATGACCTTAATCTACTCTTTACATAACTCTTCTATTAACTCTTTCTGTCTTGTGAGTCGGGACAAATAAGCTTTTCTGCTCAAAGCATTGACTACTACATTAGCTTTCCCCGGTTGATACTTCATCTCACACTCATAATCTTTAACCAGCTCTAGCCATCTTCTCTATCTCATATTCAACTCCTTCTGAGTAAAGAAATACTTTAAACTCTTATGGTCAATGTAGATATTACTCTTGGCACCATAAAGGTAATGCCTCCAAATCTTCAAGGCAAAGACTACTGCTGCCAATTCTAAATCATGTGTAGGGTATCTTGTCTCGTACTCTTTCAATTGACGAGAAGCATAAGCTATAACCCTACCTAACTGCATCAATACGGCACCAAGTCCCTGAAGTAAGGCATCTGTATAAATGTCATATTCTACACCTTCATGTAGTAACACTAACACGGGAGTTGTTGTTAATCTTCTCTTTAACTCTTGAACACTCTCTTCACAGGCCACTAACCATATAAAAGGAACTTTATGTTTGGTAAGAGCTGTCAATGGCTTAGCCAACTGGGCAAACCCTACCATAAATCGGCGGTAGTAACTAGCTAGTCCCAAGAAACTCCTCACTTCTTTTACTATCTTCGGCCTTTTCCATTCTAGGATTGCCTTTACTTTACTAGGATCCACTGAAATTCCCTCGCTAGAAACAATATGGCCAAGAAATATCACCTGATCAAGCCAGAACTCACATTTAGAAAACTTGGCTTACAACTTCTTTTCTCTCAATCACTGTAGCACAAATTTTAAGTGTTCCTCATGCTCTTCTCTTGACTTCAAATAAACTAGGATGTCATCAATAAATACCACTATAAACTGATCTAGACAATCATGGAACACCCGGTTCATTAAGTCCATAAAGACTTTTAGGGCATTAGTTAACCCAAAAGGCATCACTACAAATTCATAATTCCCCTATCTTGTCTGGAAGGCAGTCTTAACTACATCTTGTTCTGCCACTTTTACCCGATGATAACCTGGCCTCAAATCAATCTTGGAAAATATTGTTGCACCCTTTAACTGATCAAAAAGATCATCTATCCGAGGTAACGGGTATTTATTCTTCACTGTTACTTTATTCAACTCTCTGTAATCAACACATATTCGTAATGGCCCATCTTTCTTCTTTACAAACAAGATTGGAGCTCCTAGGGAGAATGACTTGGTCAGATAAAACCTTTATCTAAGAGCTCTTGGAGTTGCTTCTTCAATTCCTGAAGCTCGGCTAGGGCCATTCGATAAAGGGCTTTAGATATCGGTGTTGTTCTTGGTGCCAGTTCAATACTAAACTCAACTTCTCTTTCTAGAGGCAAACCCGGTAAGTCTTCCAGAAATACATCTGGAAATTCTCGGACTAGTAGCACACTCTGCAATTCTGGTTATAGAGCATCTCTACTTTGCACCACATGGGCTATATACCCGAAACACCCTTTTCTTAGCATCTTTCTAGCCTTCATGCTACTAATCAACATACTCAATTGATGGCCCTCTCCGAAACTAAACTTATCTCCACTATCAAGATTAAATCTCGCTTTCTTCTTCCGACAATCAATTTCTACTCCATACCTCCCTAGGAAATCCATACCCAAAATCACATCAAAGTCAAACATATCAAACACTATTAAATCAACTGCTAACTCCCAACCATGGATCACCACGGACTCTGCTGACAACATCTCATGGGTCACAACACTTACCCCATCAGGTAACTCTATCTTAATGGGTCGACTCACTCTAGTAGGTTCCAAACCTAATCTTTCTATCATCCCATAACATATAAATGAATGGGTGGCTCTAGAATCAATTAAAGCATAAAGAGGAACTGCATGAAATAATAACTGACCAGTAACAGTTGATGGACTGGCCTCGCTTCACCTCGTGCTACTATAAACACCCTGGCATTAGTGCTTCTTGAATTATGTGCTGCAGATGGAATGGGAGCTTTACAATCTTTCATCAGATGCCCTGGCTGCCGGCATCAATAACATACATTACGGCCTAACTCTCTCAGACACTCTCTTTGATGAGTCTTCCCACATTTAAGACATTGGGGAAACTCCACTGTTCTCGAATGTTTATTCTGCCAATCTTTTATGTTTTTCTTTGGCTGAAACTTCTTCTTATTCTTCACTTCTCTATTTCTTGCACTCTCAAATCTTTCTCTCTGCAGAGCAGGAGATGGTTCACTTGGTCCCGTTGGGGTGAGCTTGTTTACAAAAATTTCTGCCCTTAAAGCTCTCTCTAAAGCTTCACTATAGGTTCGAGGGGGCTTAGCTCCTGTCATTACATCCCGAGCTATCTCTGGCTTCAACCCATGGACAAACTTATCTTTTCTCAATTCTGGGATACTAACTATTCCGGGTACAAACCTGGCAAGGGAATTAAACCTCACAGAATACTATTTCACTGTACTCAACCCTTGCTTCAAATTAATAAACTCTTGTATCTTCTCATGTACCCGATCCACTGTTTTGTTCTCAGCATCAAACAATCTTCTAAACTCGCCCCAAGTTATCACCAAAACATCATGAGTGTCTTCCATCAATTCTCACCAAATTCGGGCATCACCTCGAAATAAGAAACTGGCATACCGGATCTTCTCCCTGTCCGTCATAGGAAACAGTGTCGTCATACGCTCAACAAACCTAAACCATTCTTCTGCCACTAAAGGGTTTGTTGTACCTTTAAATTCTGTCGACTAATGTTGACTTGGAAGCTTATAAATCGGTATAATCTGATTCTGTACTGTCTGAGGTACTGACCTTTCTTTTTCCCCTCTAGTAGGCAGCATTTGAATGGGGGTTTCAATTCTTTCTGGTTCAACTCTCCCCTGTCTTTCTACTAAGACTTGCTGTACAATCCCGGATTCTAACTTCATCAAGGGTATGGGGGAATAGGTTCTAGTGGGTTAAAAGGTTCCCCCGTACTCACTGCTTTCTTACTACTTGCTCGGGTTCTACGTCTCATCTACAAAACAACCACATTTAATCAACTCATGCAATACTTTAAGTAAGGAAAGAAAATTTAACTTACAACGGTTGGCTACGAAACGTCGCGGCGGTGAGAGTGGCACACTGTCAAATCCCAAAATCTTTGCTCTGATATCAAAAATGTAATGACTTCTTTCTACTAGTATACTTTAGAATATATACAATAAAATCATATATACTTAGCATATGAAAATAGTTGGGCCCAAAGTTTTCTTTACTTATAAAATATAATTCTTTATATATACTAAAATAACAACTAAAAAAACTTAGTAACAGTGGACAATAATGCCAATTCTTTCCACTTGACGACTCCCTTCCAACCGTTGCTCACCTATTTCCTGCAAAAACATGGAAAAATAACGGGGTGAGCATAAAAATGCTCGGTAAGTAAATCCCTTAACTCTTCTCCTTCTTTGATTCTTTCCTTACTTAATTCTTTTCTTCTTTCTTTCATTCTTAGTTCTTTCTCTTTTCTGTCTCTGTTTCTAATTCTTACTATTCTTTCTTTCTTCCTAATTCTCGCTGTTCTTTCCTTCTCTTTGTTCTTTCTTTCTATTTTTTCTATTCTTTCTAACCATGATGGAATTCATGGTAATATACATGAATAATATGCATATGCAATAATGCATTTTTCTTTCTTTTGTTTCTTTCTTATTCTATTTCTTTTCTTTTCTTTCTTTTCTTTTCTTTCTATTCTTTTCTTTTCTTTCTTGTCTTGCTTGCTCAAGCTTTTCTTTTCTTTCTTGTTCTTGTTCTTTCTTATTCCTTCTTTTTTTATTCTTATTCTTTCTTATTCTTTCTTTTCTTATTCTTATTCGTTCTTATGCATTCTTTTCTTATTCTTATTCTTTCTTATTCTTTCTTTTCTTATTTTTATTCTTTCTTATTCTTTCTTTTCTTATTCTTTGCCAATCGGTCTCAGTTGATGCATGGATTTGGAACCTTGGCCGTGTAAGTGAGTACAGTCCTCATCTACATGCACTCTTGCGGACTGTACAAATTCTTTCTTTCTTCTTAGGCCACTCAATTAAGGTGGTATGCATGTAGGAATTCTTCTTAGTACAACCCTCATCCACATACACTCTTACGGGTCTTACAATTCTTCTTTTCTTATGCCACTCAATTAAGGTGGCGTGTATGTGGGAATTTCTTCTTAGCACTCATGGTTCCCCATCGCACAACCTATTCTTTTCTCTTCTTTAATGCTTTTCTTTCTTTAATTCTTTAGTGCTTATTCTTTCTTTCTCCTTATTCTTAAAGTGTTTTATTCTTAAAATTCTTTATTCTTTCTTAAGTTATTATACAAATACAAATATATGCATATGGATGGCTCATGCGTAGAATTCTTACTTAAATGCATTCATGAAATGCAAATATGCAATGTTGCATAAAATTAAAGTTTCTACTCATACTCATACTTCTCTTAGGCATTTCATCAAATAATAAATGTGCATATACAAACTTTACTTTAATTATAATTCTTTTCTTTTCTTTAACCATCCAAAATGAGAGCCAAACTCCCATGTATCCTCATAATCCCTACACGGCAAAACACTCCCAAAATTCTTCCAATTCCAACCGAATTTCAACCCATCATCATACTATTAAAAACATTTCTCATACTCAAACATATCCAACAACAAGCATAAATAATCATCAATCTCATTTCAATTTCTCAACAATCATAACATATACATGCTTAAAGAAATCTCTACTCAATTGATTTCTTAAACCTTAACTTGAGTTGGAGTTTGAGTGGAATTTACTTATCTTATACTTGAGTATTCTCCACTAAAGCTCTCTACACTTGTTGGATTCAAACTTTCTCTTAACCCTAAGCATAAACTTAATAAGAATTCAACTTCTACACAAATAAATCATATATATAAAGCAAGAATTGTTACCCCTTGTTGCCTATGATCAAAACCTTATTAAATTCCACTCAAAAGCCCTCAAATCCTTGGAAAATTGAGTGAAAATTTGAGAGAAAATGGACAAGGAAAGTGGTCGTGGAAAGGAGAGAAATAAGGGTTACAAACCCTTAATATATTATTTTATAAATATACTTTCGCATTTTGCCCTTACACTTTCTTAGAAATTCCATCTATGTCCCTTAGTCAATTACCATAATGCCCTCATTTATATTGCATTTTACATGAAATTCTCTCTTTTTCACTCCCCACTTTTTCAACTAATTTTGAGTGAAAATACCATTTTACCCTTAATGCAAGTTTTAAGGCATTTTCTTCATATTCTCTTAAAATAACTTTAACAAAATCAACTAAAGGCTATAAAAACATAAATTAAATTACATACCTCCGTGTGGTCGTTACATCATCTATCATCATGGGTTACTCATTGAATAGAAAGACGATAATTACGTATCACAATTCCTAATTCTAACATATAAAATTCCGATTAAACAATTTAGCAGGCCATTACTAAATCACCCAAACAAAAATAATAAATGTAACGCCCCACTTGAGGTATGTAGCTAATTTACGTTGCATTGCTTGAATCTTTATTGTCTTGCTCTTAACTGAGTTGGTATATTGTTCATATTGTTTGGTTGGTCCTTGGTTGAATGGATATTGTGAGTTGGTTGAGTGATTGCCCTGGAATTTGTAAAGACTTGGCGAATTTCTGTTTTTCAGACTTCGCCGGGGCGAAGAAGAAGCTTCGCCGCGGCGATAAAGTCTTGCAACCTATGGTGTAGGTTCTGTCAGTTTTCGCCGGGGCAAAGAAAGATTCTTCGCCGCGGCGAAGGGCATAACAAAATGTTTATTAAGTTTCTAGAGAATTCTTCCTTTGGAGCACTAACCATTCTACCCCTAATTAGCAGTAAAAGTGGGGAGTGAAATGCAAGGAAATTTCATGAAGAATAGTTTAAATGGGGGTGCATTTGCAAAGAATTCAAAGGGCAAAAGTGGAATTCCTAAGAAAGAGTAAGGGTAAAATGGGAATGAATGAATATATTTTGAGCTAAAAAGGGTTGAAGCTTAGTAAACCCTTCATTCATTCTTCTTCCACCGCCATTCTCTCTCACCATTTCCTCTCAATTCTTCCTTCAATCTTTCAAGGATTTTTGAGAGTTTTTAGTTGGATCTTGGTAGAGAATTAATCTAAGGCATCCTAAGGTAAGGATTCTTGCTTTAGATGTGAAGTTTTGCATATATTTGTACATTGAAGTCTTATGGTTTTAATGTTTAAAGTTGTAGAGAAGGGACAAATTACTAAGGAAAAGAGAAGTGTTAGTGGAATCATACCATCACAAGGTAAGTAAATCCCAATCCAAGTTGAGATTTGAGGAATCCATTGTGTCGAGATTTATTTATGCATGATATATGTTATGCTAGTGAGAACTTGGGTTGAGATAAGTAGTTATTTTGTGGTTGTTAAATACACTTCAATTGAGAAGTGTGATGTGTGATGAGAATGTAGTTTATGATGAAATTGGAGGAGATTGAGGAATCTTTTTGAAGTGTTATGTTATGGCAGGGATTATAGCTTGGTGAGGGAGTTTTCTCCCATTTTGGATGGTTCAAGAGAGGGATAGAACTATAGATAAAGTAGAGAATATGCATGCACACTAATTGTTTGATGAAATGCCTAAGAGAAGTATGAGTATGAGTTGTGAACCTTAATTCTTGCAACATTGCATATTGGCATTTCCTAAGTGCATTAATGAGCATGAACCATCCACATGCATTAATTGTGCATTGAGAAGTAGCTTGAGAAAGAGTAGAGAACTTTTGGGACTAACCTACTCTAAGCATTAAGCTACACTATGAATCTAGTTTGAGAAAGAGTAAAGAACTGTGTGAATGAACAACTCTAAGAGTAGAGAAAATGAGAAGAGCACTAAGAACGGGTTGGTGCTTTGTGATCTCCACCCGATAAGTATGAGAATGGGTTGGTGCTTTGTGATCTCCACCCGAAAGTCACGAAGTCACGAAGTGTGGGATGGTGCTGTGTGAACTCCACCCAGCCGTGCCTCCGATAAGATGAGGCCATGACATATAGCAGCAGTTAAGTAAAGAGAGCTGTGTGAACGATGAGGACTGTAAGGAAAGAATTAGAGAGAGAGTTACGGGGACAGTCGAGTAGAGGATTTACTTACTGAGCATTATTTCGTGCTCAACCCGTTGTTTTTCTTTGTGGTTGCGGGATCTAGGTGAGGACACGGTTGGATGGGCATCAGCAAGCGAAGAGTGATAGCTACACTATCCACTGTTTTAATATCATTTTGTAAATGATACTCTGTTTTGTATAAATATGTTTATATATAATAAAAGAAAACTTTGGGCCCATTTACTTTTGCTACTATACATATATTCTATTTGATATATTTCTACAAGTATCCTCGTGTAAAACAGTCATTACAATAAACAATTAAAACAAAATAACATAAACAATTCCAATAAGAACGAGATTAAGAACAATGTTACAGAATTTAAGTTACACCAATGACATGAATTCAGGCTTCAAAATCCCCTTGAACTAAAGAAGAAAGATCAGCTGCACATATTAACGTAGAAAGTAAAAAAACTCAAAACAAAACTCCACTCCGTTCTCTCCCCTCCTGTTTAACCTAACAACTTCATAAATAAATAATATGTTTTTCCTCAATTCTGCCCTAGGAAAAATGGAAATTACTTTCTTAGACCTTTCCTAAACGATAGACTTCCAAAACTGTCAATTCCTTATCAGATATGGAAAACAGAATTCATAATCCAACTTGCACCAGGATTCTCACAATGTAAAAGAACTTTTCTGGGCTTGGTCACTTCATAAAAGTTATAGTCCTAGATGTTTAGATGAATTTGGGCTTTTGAATCACCTGCTTTAGATATCTGAAGCTCCAGTTAGGCCCATTCGATGACTCAATACTCAGCCAAGAAATCCTTCCGTGAATAGGATTCCAGGTCCGGTTTTGCAACAACTAATGAGGGCCCAAACGAACTCGGATTCCTGTCCCATAATACCTTTCTGGAAGGCTTGATTCGTCTACTTTACTTTTTCTGAAGAACACTTTTGCAATCGAGAAATCCGACTCCATGAAAAACCTGAAAAACGCAGCACTAGTCAGAATAACAAAAAATATGGAATTTCCTAATCTTTTCCCAATTATTTTATAAAGTCTATCCTAAATATGCCAAACTTACAAAATAAACTCTAATCAACTCAGCTAGGCATAAAACATAACAAAAAACATAATATGGAAGGAATAAAAAATATATATAAATTACACTCTTATCATGTCATCTCTAAGGTCTAGTAACCCTTTTGGTATATATATATAATACATATTATTTAATATTAATATTTATTAATATTAATTTTGATAATATGGAATTCAAATTTAATTTTTAAATTTGAATTGAAATGCTTTGTTTGGTATTGGAATATTGCTAATCTTAATATGGAATAAGTAGATTGCTATTCCACATTAGATTAGGTTTTTTAGTGTGCACTATTTAAGTGCAACTAAAAATTAAATGAAATAACCTTTTGCAAAATAAAAGAAACCCTAGCCACCTCTCTCTCTCTCTCTCTCTCTCTCTCTCTCTCTCTCTCTCTCTCTCTCACGTTTTCTCTCTAGGTGGAGAAGAGAATTTTTCCAAGAAAAATTCAGCATCGTTGATCCTTGCGTTCTTGCTAGCACTTGAGACTACAAGGCAATCACCCGTCCTTTCTTCGTGTGGATACCAAAAGTGCACTCTTGGCTTAGAGTGGGAGCGATCTGCATCGCAAGAAGGAGCCTCCAAATGCAGGTATAATTCTGGATTTTTACTTCTTAAACAAATAACGTAAATCTGGTATAAGTTCCTTGGCATCTATGTTGTTGTGTGGGGATTTATTTTTGTTTTTCCACTACGTAAAACCCACCAGCGACTTAATAAAAAGGACTAAGAATATGTTCTTGTTTATGGAGGAGATGATGAGCTCACTGTTAGAGGATATAGGGATGCTAGTTTCCAAACGAATAAAAACGATTATTGCTCACAATCTGGTTTTGTATTTTGTCTCAATAGAGTTGTAGTGAGCTAGAAGAGCTCCAAGCAAATCACTGTAGTTGATTCTACAACAAAAGCTAAGTATAATGCATTATCCGATTACTACAACAAATTTTCAATTTAGGGATGAATTCAGTTTTGTCCCAAAATGGTCAGTTGCGTCCAGAAATAATAAATTTCGTCCCATAATGATTTCCCTCCATATTATTCCATCCTTCCCTCCAAATGGCATTGTTGATGCAAGAGGGAAATTGAGTGCTAAGCATTTTAGGGGACAAAATTATAATTTGAAAATAAAACCTTCTTTTTCTGGGACGAATTTTTTTTGTCTCTAATTATACAAAATCTGAAAAACTTATTAGGGACGAAATATGATTTTGTCCTTGATTGTAAAAATACATTTTTAGGGATGAAATTTATTATTTTTGGATGAACAATTTTGTAGCTAAAAACCTTTTTCTTCTAAGACGAAATTTTTTTGTCTCTAATTGTACAAAATTTGGAGAACTTATTAGGAACGAAATATTATTTTGTCATAGATTGTGAAAAATACATTATCAGGGACGAAATTTGGAGTTACAACAAATGTTTAATTTAGGGACAAATTCAATTTCATCCCGGAATTGTCATTTTAGGGGATAGAATTGTTATTTCGTCAAAAAATGCTTAGCACTCAATTTGTTCCCTACCAACAATGTCATTTGGCGGGAATGATGAAATAGTATGGAAGGAAATCATTCTGGGACGAAATTTATTATTTTTGGACAAAAACTTTTGTAGCTAAAAACCTGTTTTTTCTAGGACAAAAATTTTTGTCTCTAATTGTACAAAATTTGAAAACTTATTAGGGACAAAATATGATTTTATCCTCGACTGTGAAAAATGAATTTTTAGGGACGAAATTTGGAATTCTAATTAGGGAGTAAATATTATTAGTTCTAGGTAAATGTAAAAACGTTGAGGCTGTGTTTGGTTAGGGCAATGGAAAGATTACTTTGATAATCTATCTTTGATTCTGGACATTCCCTTGTTTGGTTTCAAAGTAATAAAATATTACGATAAACTTTCAATCCCAATAGTGATTACTATTGGTAAAATGTGGGGTAATCAGGTTACCACCTCAAGAGGTGGTATTTAAAGATTACCGAGGTAATCTTAATTTTATACCTATTTTGCCCTTAATTAAAAACCATTCCTTCCGGACACAATTGCCCTCAAATGACTACCAAATAACAATTAACCCATATCCCCTATATTTGAAAATTTAGCTAAAATACCCTAGCCATAAAAAAGTTTAAAAGTTAACAAAATACCCGCAACCACCCAAGACCAATGTTGGCCATCGACAAAAGTTGCCAAATCAATGCATGAATGATGAGAATGCAAAATGACATATTTACCCTCTTAATGTCTAGTATTTTATACTTATTTGCTGCCTAAATATACTCATTATTATTCTATTTTGATTTAGGATGCAAATGAAGGCGTTAATTGCAAAACGGAACTAATTAAGTGAATTCGGACAGTTTCGACATTGTTTCGTAATATGGGCATAACTCTCTCATCCAAGCTCCGATTGAGATGATTCAAAATTCTGTGGAACGCTAAGAAATAGATCTACATTTTTCATGTTTTGAGTTTGGAGATATACTTGCTGCATCAAGGTTGTAATCGGGCTTGAAGTTGACGCACCTGCACTGTTGACGTTCTGGAACATTCTGCCTTGTCATGCAAGTCCAATATGCAACTATTGGAAGATTTGAAGACCTATTGCACGAAAATTACAGCTGGACACACCACTTTCCTATTTTGTATTAAGACTTTATTTTATTTTCAATTACTCAGATTAGGATAAAGGTTATTTTGGGATTTTAGAATATTTATAGGAGATTTAGATTTAGTAGAATTAAAATTCGAATTGGATATTGAGAGAGGGAGATCAGATTAGGGATGACACATATCACACACGCCTCTCTCTTCTCTCTTCTAGAATTTGTTCTTCTTGAACTTTTCCTTTGAATTTTTGTGATGGCCATGAGTGGCTAATTTTTATAACTTGGTCGAAGGAAACAAGACCTCGAAATCAATAAACTATGATATTAATCTGGTTTTTTTTCTTTAAGTGTTCAATTTATGTTTGAGTATTGAATGTTCTTCTGTGCTTATTTTCATGATTGTTGCATTTAATTATTAGGAGGCCTACTAGTTTATTAATTGTTGCAATCTACTGCTAAGTTAGATATCAAATCCGTAATTGTTTGATCCCTCTAACTTGTGAAGTAATTAGGGTTTAAGAATTTGTTGCGTCAAGAATTATTAAGTCTTAAGGAGAACATTCAACTAAATTAAATACAACCGCTTGAGTTTGTGTTGTTTAGCTTCATCAATCTCTCTAGGTCTTAAGGCTGCCACTAGATTAAATCTTTAGCGCTTGTCTAGGGTTGTTTAATAGTAAGGTTAATTAGATTGCTTGTTTCTTAATTAATTACAACTAAGGAGAGATAGGAAAATAGTTCCAACAGAGAATATTAAAAGTATGAATTGATTTATTTTTGCATTGATGATCAGTTGTAAGATTCTGATGGTGGATGTTGACTTAGACCAAGGTTTGTTATTTTGATTGATTGATTAATTTGAATTGTTGTTTTCCTAAAATTGTTTCTGTTTAATCAAACCACCACCCCCTCCCCTACTGGTTCACGTAACATTAAATTCGGCAAGACACTCTCCGTGGGAATGATCCTGACTCACACACATGTGTTTTTAGGTTTTAATTTTGGGTGCCTATGACAGCATGCCAATGAACGACAAGATCTAAGCGACCATGTGTTGATCTGGCTTTTCTCAGCCAAATCGAAGGCTAAAAATAATCAGATCGCCGTGGATCTAGTTGGAAATGGCTAGAATAGATCTAGTCGTTTCTGCTAGATCCATGATGATCTGGCTCCGTAAACAACTAGATCGATGTGGATCTCTTCGTTTTTAGTTAGATCGCAGTGGATCTAGTCGTTTCTAGCCATATTCGGCTAGATCCATAGTGATCTAGTCGTTTCCAACCTTCGATCTGGTCGAAAATAGCCAAAACGACGCATGACCGATCAGATCCTCTCGGTCGTGCGCTGTTTTGGCGACTGTTGTCAACGACCAATGGTGGTGGTGTGGTATTGGGTGGCTGAGGGTATTTTGTTAAAATTTAAACTTTTGTTGTTAGGGTTTTTTCTCTTTCTCTTCATTTTGCTCTTTGCTTCACCCACTAAAAAAAAAAAAGGACCTATAGTAACACTTTTTGGAAATATGTTACTAATACATATCTATGGTAGCATTTCTTGTGAAGATGTCATGAATATAATTTTGATAAGTAACACTTCATATTTTATAACTCATTATCTATCAGTTGTTGGACACGGTTTATACTGTGTATGGGCTTGAAGTCCCTTACGCAGACGCATTCGAGGGTCCTGCTCCCCAATAAGTGGGCGACGATCCCGTTCACTGGTGAGCGGGTGGGGGTGAGGGGGCAATGCACCCTTCATAGTAAGTTTAATTAGTAATTGGACTTGTTATTAGTTTACTAATATTTGAGTCTGGGATATGATTTTCTATTATATACATATTATGTAATGTTACAAGGTTACAATATAATTAAAATATGCAATAACACTTTAAAAATGTTACCATATACCCGATTATTAACCGGTAACAAACACGCATTAGTGGGGCAGTTTATTAAAGAGACATTTGGAGTTAAAATTTAATTAAAAGGCTATGTAGTTTGTAAATGTTAACTAAATATCCTTATTTTTTATTAAGCTTAATTAAATATGATTAGGGGTTAATTAGGATTAATGAATAATTGTGTAATTGTGTAATCTTTTAAAAATTATAATATGTCCCCAAAGAGTCGAAATTCTTACAAATAAACCCAAACACCTTCTTCTTCTTCCTCCCGCCATGTTAACGCATTCCTCCGCCATTAACATCTTCTCCAACACAGATCCTTCTCCTCCTCCTCCTCCTCCTTCTCCTGACATTTCGTCCAGGTATGTGTATCTCCCTTTCGATTTCATATTTTGATTTACAAAGATTTGGGTTGTGATTTTGATTTAGCATGGATTGGGTTTGGGTTATGATTTTGATTTAGTTGTTTAGGTTGTTGGGCTATGTTTGATGTAATGGAAGTTGAAAGGAGTGTGTTGAAAATTTGTTCTAGGTATGATGGATTGATTTTAGGTGGAGATGACTGAAAATGTGTTCTGGGTATGATAGATCGCTTAAAGCGATCTGGTGTATCGCTTAAGAGATCTGGTACGTCTGGTAATGCAGCAGATAGATCGCTTAAGCGATCAGGTGTATAGGAGCAAATCACTTTAGCGATCAGTAAATGGCATAAGATCGCTTAAGCGATCATGGTTATTTATACTGGATCGCTTAAGCAATACACCAGACCATATAAGCGAATGTGCAGATTCTTTTTAAAATATTTGAACCCTTAGTATAGCATTTAAGAATTTTTTTTTTCTTGAATTATAGGTAGTTGGCTATTATTACACATGGGACAAGTTGTTTTGGGTGTTGAATATTTTGGTGAGTGGGTGGAGGAAGAAAGTAGTTGGAAGTGGATTGGGAAGAGCAAAGAAGTTATACCAATTGCTGTGAGCACAGAGGTTAGTTTTGATGAGTTGATTGATGAAATAATTAGAAGAGGTAATTTGAGTTGCTCGCGTAATGATATAGTTGTGAAGTATGTTTTAAGCAGAGTTCCTAAACATTATAAGCTACCTCCTGCTATATTAAAGTCGGATGAAAGTGTGAAGTTATATATGATTGATGTGGCCGATAATGGTTCGAGGCTGATTTTAAGGGTTTCTTTTGTAGAAAAACCATTTGAAGTTGGTTCAAAGGAAGGGGATAACGAGGAAGTAGGCGAAGATTTGCCTGGTTTTAATTTGAACTACGAGGCCCTTGATTTGGTTAGTTGAAAAATCAAGAGTAGACGGTGAATTGGGTGGTGAGGAGGACACTATAGAAGAGGTTGGTGATGGGGGGTAGAATGAAAATGTTGAGGAGGAGGACCCCATAGATGGTTCCCACAGATGTAGAGATTCTTTTAAATATAGATTATGCAGAAGGCGTAGATTGTGAGGAAGAGAACACTATGGTCGTTTATGCAGGTTCAAAGGGGGCAATTGGAGGTAGTAGTGAATCAGCTCATGTTTTTACGGATGGATCGGAGTTGCACATAGGGTATTTATTTGACAATAAAGAGGAAGTGGTGAGGAAGCTAAAACTTGTTGCCGTGAGAAGTAATTTTGAGTTCATCACCAAAAAGTCAAATTCATTGGCTATGACGGTTGCATGTCGTGATCGAAAGTGCAAGTGGCGGGTTTATTGTAGAAGGTTGGTGGAGTCAGAAAAAATTATTCTTAGCACATATACCCGTGAGCACACATGTTGTTTAGGACATATTTCAGGTGAGCATCGACAAGCGTCCACTGATGTTATTGGACAATTTGTCAAAAGTCGGTTCGTTGAAGGGAAGGTCCATCTCCTAAAGACATTCAGAAACTTGTGCGCACAGAGTTAGGATGTGCTGTTAGTTACTGGAAATGCTGGAAAGGGAGACAACATGCACAAGATTTTGTGAGGGGCACGCTGGAGCACGGGTACGCAATATTAGAAGCATACCATTATATGCTTAAGTTGACAAACCAAGGTAGCAAGACGGCTTTGAAGTGGGACAGGAATATGATGTTTAAATATTTTTTTGTTGCTTATGGTTTTGCTATAAGGGCTTTTGTAAACATAAGAAAGATGTTGGCTATTGATGGTTGCTTTCTAACGGGAAAGTATAGAGGTACATTGTTGGTGGCCACTGCACAGGACAGCGAGAATCACACATATCCTGTTGCATGGTGTGTGGTTGACTTTGAGAATGACAAGTCGTGGACTTGGTTTTTTCAACAATTACGTACGATAGTGCCTGACAGTGACGAGTTGTGCATAATATCCGATAGGCACAACTCTATAAAGAATGGGATTACCACTATTTACCGTCAAGCACATCACATATTCTGTATGAGGCACCTTGGTGAGAACATAAAACAAAAGTTTAAGTGTGCTAGCCTCCTTTAGACATACTACATGGCAGCAAAAGCTTATCAGGTTGATGAGTTCGAGGAGCACTTCCAGGAAATCTGAATCAAGGATGATAGAGTTGCTAAGTACCTTGAGCATGATGTTGGTTTCGAGCGATGGAGTGGAGCTTACTTTCCTGGAAGAAGGTTTGATGTCATGACCACGAATATAGCGGAGTCCATAAATTTGAAGTTGTTAATAGAAAGGGAGTTTCCAATAGTTGCACTTTGTGATGCAATCCAGAGGACATTGTCACGGTGGTTCCATGAGCGTCGTACGGAGTCAGATAATTTTACTACAACCCTTGTTCCGTAGCTGAAAAATTATGGCAAGAATGTATGGAACTGTCAAATGCACTATTTGTCTATTCTCCTAATGCTCAAGAGTTCATTGTGCGTAGCTATGGTCTGGATGCCCTAGTTAACCTTGTTAGTAAAACTTGCAGCTGTAAAGTGCTTGACATTCAACATTTACCTTGTCCTCATGCACCAGTAGCACTAAAACACTAGCGGAAGCCGGATTTTGGTTCAAGAATTTACATGGAACTTTGCTTCCCTCTCTATATGGCAGATCACTACATGCTAGCTTATTCAGAAACAATATATCCAGTGCCTTCAGAAGAGTAGTAGGTAGTGCTGCAGAGTTGGCTGACATTATTATCTATCCGCCATTCAAGAAGACAGTAAAGGGAGAAAAAGAGTTAAGCGTATTCCATCAGCCTCTGAGGTTCCTCAGAAGATGAATAAGTGCTCAATTTGCAAGCAACCTGGCCACAAGAGAAGTAGTTGCCAGAAGTAATCACATGCAGATCCAGAAAATTAGATTCGAAGAAGGATGAAATTCAAGGAGTTGCGAAGGCCAACTGTTGATGAGTTATTGTTTTCAATTATTGATGTTTTAATTTTTATTGTTACCTTTAATAAATCATTCTTTATATTTCTTACTTACATTGCCTAAATATTTGTTCGTGATTTTAATTTGGAATTAGGTTATCAAATTGAGGAGAAAGTATGGAATTAATACGTGTCATTAATTTTAGTTTGGCAAAATTCAGGAGAAAAGCTGGAAAAGTATATATTGCCCATGATCGCTTAAGCGACTAAGTATATCTCTTAAGCGACAAAGGGTTTTTCAAATAGGATCGCTTAAGCGATCGTGCACCTAAGCAGATATTAATTTTGCCAATCACATGATCACTTAAGCGATCGTGCACCTGGGCATATATTGATTCTGCCAATCACATGATCGCTTAATCGACCAAGACAAAAAGACAAGAATCGCTTAAGCGATATCACGGATTGCTTAAGCGATATCACGGATTGCTTAAGCGATCATGCACCTGGGCATATTTGATTCTGCCAATCAGTGATCGCTTAAGTGATCCACGATCACTTAATCGACCAAGTTGAAAGGAAAAGAATCGCTTAAGCGATATCTACGATCGCTTAAGCAACCTTGTGTAAATGAAGTTCCTTTTAGTACGATCGCTTAATCGACCAACAAAAAATTTTAAAATTTAACAAATACACCCCCACCTACCCATGGTGCCAGATTCCGGCTACCACCTCCAGAATCCTAACGGGAAAGGGCGTTACAACACACAGCGGTTGGATTAGGCGATAGGGCGTCGATATGGCCTTTCCGACCAGATCAACCACGGATGTGGCCGAAAAAGGACAGATCACAGCAAGATCTGCCTGTCGACGGAAGAAAAAGTCCACATCTAGCCGTTTGCGATGGCCAAATATATGGTCGTTGTTTTTGGTCAAATATGCCTAAGATTTGGTCGTTGTTGACCGTCAACATCAGCCATTTCTTTGAAAGTCGATGACGGCCAGATGTGGCCTTTTTCGGCCAGATCCACAGTGGATCTAGCCGAAAAATGTCACATTGTGAATTACTGGCAATTTTCTGTCGTTTGTAGCCGTCGGTGGTGGCCAAAATCTGGGAAGTTGGGTGGGTGGGGGTGTTTTTGTTAATTTTTAAACTTTTTCAAGCGGTATTAATTAAATTAATTAACTTAATGGGTCTAAAATTAATAAAAAATACTAATATTTCCTAAATAATTAAACAAATAAATATTTTTGGAATAGGATTTGTAATATTTATAGGAATATTCAACCAAACGCACCATTTATGTTCTAAACAAAGAAGAAGAACATATGTTCACTAAGATTCCATAGTTACCTTTGAAATATAATAATGGTCATGGTCTACTGAACGAATCATAAACCCCATATGTTTAGCATAGACGTAAACATTCTACACCTTATATGTTTCATACTGACATAAAATAACTATATGTTTAATATAAATATAATAACGGTCATAGTCCACTGAACGAATCATAAACCCCATATGTTTAGCATAAACATAAACAATCTACACCTTATATGTTTCATACTGACATAAAAGAACTATATGTTTAATATAAATATAATAACGGTCATAGTCCACTGAACGAATCGTAAACCCCATATGTTTAGCATAGACGTAAACATTCTACACCTTATATGTTTCATACTGACGTAAAAGAACTATATGTTTAATATAAATATAATAACGGTCATAGTCCACTGAACGAATCGTAAACCCTATATGTTTAGCATAGGCGTAAACATTCTACGCCTTATATGTTTCATACTGATATAAAAGAACTATATGTTTGTAAACCCCACGTTATCATTCCGATGCCCTAAGGTATGAAATTTACCTTTTCAAGTAATTTTCTTTTTTGAATGGAAGGGTAAAATGGTCAATTTACATGTATTTTGAGATGTGGCCATTATAAAGTGTAAAGGATGATGTCATTGAAGAGAAATGAGGGTAGAATGGTTATAAAGTTGATTGATAAGGTTAAATAGCATAAACGGTAACCAAGGGTATAATGGTCTTTTCATACAAAACCATATGATTTAAGTGTCCATAAAAGTACACCAAGGGCGGGGTAGTTGAGGGATAGCCCATGGTCTCACAATAAAAGGCGCCTTTTATTGTGAGACCATGGGCTATCCTCACCACGCTTGAGCAAGGGCTTTCCCATGCGGCCCACTCATAGGAATATCCCACCCCTCGCAAGCTTTGGGCTTCGCCTCAACAGAAGACCGCAGTACATTGTGACAAGAGAGGTGAGTACCATCAGCATGGCCTGATGGTACTCACCTCTTGTCACAAGTACTTAGCCCGCAGTCTTGTGTTCGAGAGGCGGGGAAGGCGAAAGAAACCCACTTGCAGGGGTGGGGATATTCCTATGAGTGGGCCGCATGGGAAAGCCCCTTGCCCGACGGCCCAAGGGCGGGGTAGTTGAGGGATAGCCCATGGTCTCACATTTTGTTCCTACCCTTGGTTGCTCAGCTTTTGGACGTTCAAGATGCTTTTGAAAATAATTTGAATTAAGGATAGGGGCATCATGAATACGTTGCTCATCATCTCCTACCTTGGCTCCAGCTCTAATGCACAAGGCTATGATGAGATGTGGGAAAGAATAACTTGATCGCCCTGGTTTGGCGGCATGATGAATGTTGTTAAAGATAATTCTTCCCACATTTATACTCTTTCCTGTGGCAATGGAATAAAGTAGTAATGCTTTTTCGTAAGTTATTCTGTCTGAGTGCTTTCCGACATCAACTTCGCACTAACAAAATATTGCCACAATCGAGCCATCTGTCAAAGAAGTTCCCTTAATGGTCTTCTTTTGTTTCTTCGACACTGACCAAGTTGCATCCGGTTTTGCAATGACCGGAGGAATGATACTATCCTCAAATTGTGTCCCCCTAAACCTTCCGTACTCATCCTGATCATCAAACCTAGGCAGGTTGTAAAACTCATTGATTATATCTTCTGTAAATGGCACATCAACCGCTCTCACATATGCAAAACCCTCTTCACAATCTGGGAGATTGGCATAAAACTCCCTTACTAGTGGCTCTAGAAATAAGGTGCAAGAGCACTCATAAATAGTTCCCATCGTCTCCCTCGACTCCAATCCAATGCCGACTCAAGGGCAATCCGCGCTCAGAATAAAGCCCTTATCTCTTCTTTGGATGGCCCCTTGATATCGTTTCTGGGCCTCTTCATTCACAAAACGGCTATCCACTTTCTCTTTTCCCTTTTCCCTTTCCTTTGTATGGCAACTTAATTTTGGGTGCCATTTCTATAATCCAATTCACAGCACAACCCAAAAATTCAAGCCTAGGTTCCCCACAACAACCAATTCAAACCTGAAAAAGAAAATGGAAAACACTTCCAAAAATCTGCAATCAGACCCCCAAACTACTATTTCTCTGAATTCAACAACACACTCCAAAACTCAGCACCCATACTCCTCAAAATCACAACATGCACAATAAACCCTTCTTCAACAAAATCCAACTCACAATATTCACAACTCAACCAAAAATAAATTTTTCAGATCTACAACTTAAAACTTGAAATTTTGCGAAAATGAGTTTAGGGAACTTGAGATCTTACCAATATGAAGGATTATTCACCACCAATTTACTCAGAATCAGCCCAGATTGGAAAGCCCCAAATTTCTTGAACTTGAAATTTTCGTGAAATTTTCAAAAAATTTGTTGTTGAAATAAGTTGTTTTGGTGTTTAGGAGGGTTAAGGAGTGAAAACTTTGGTTGGGAAAGCACTTGGGAGGCCAAGGATTGAAATTGGACAATTTTTCTCTCAAATGTATTTGAAAAACGTGTGGAAAATGAAAAGCCAAAGCGAGTTTATATAGAAAACAGGTTTCGCAGCGGCGAAGTTCTTCATTTATAAACCCTAATTGGAAACCTAGGTTTCGCCATGGCGAAGAATAGACTTTGCCGCGGCGAATTTCTTCGTTCATGAACACGAATTTGAAACCCAGGTTTCACCACGGCGAAGCAAAATACTTCGCTGGGGCGAAAAAATACAGTGGATAATCGCCGCGGTGAGAAAAAATCTTTGCCGCGCGAAATTTCCTTAGAGAAATTTCATCCAGCCTTCTTTGCTACGGTGAAGAAAAATGCTTCGCAGGGGCCAAAAATTACGGTAGCTATCACAAATTTTCAGGTTGCTTCGCCCCGGTGAAGAACAATCCTTGCCGCGGCGAAGTCTGGGACTTTTCAAAATTTGTTTTTACTCAATGTGTCATCGCGCGAAGAATAATTCCTCGCCCTGGTGAAGTCTGGAGTATTTTCCTTCCTTGCATTAGTTGAAAACTTCACCTAAAACACCCAAAAAAACACAAAAATTAAAAAGAATAAAAAACATTCAACACACTGAAATAAAAATAGAAGACCAAAAATTTAAAACACTTCGGTTGCCTCCCAAGAAGCGCTTGTTTACAGTCGGTAAGCTCGACTCTCTCAATTCTTCACATCAGCCTGGACTATCCAAGTACATCACATCCCGAAAATTTCCCTTGTACTGGAGCTTCTTTTGCTGATGATCTTTTTCACACAGTGGCCTTGTTGAGAGTTTCACCACCCATTTCCATCCCTTGGTCATAACTTTGGTAGCTCGACTCTTCTCACCTACCGCCTTTCGTTTCCTTGGCTTTCCTTTACCCTTTTTGATCTCAGAGACCTGTTCCTTATGCGAACTTAAACTCAACTGTGGCTCGTCTCAGAATTTTGTGCAACCCCTTTTGTTATGGTCCTCACTCTTGAACTGATTTGATTTGACAATGCAGCTCTTAATTTCCACCTTAGGACTCTTCAGTTGGAAGGTTTCAATTCTTGACTGATCCACCACATCAATTTTTAAACATGATTCTTGTTTAGGTGGAGCTCTCATTCATTCAAGGACATTAAATGTTATTTCTTCATCTTGCATCCTCATGATCAACTTCTCTTCTTGAATGTCGATTAAAGCTCTTCCGGTAGCTAGGAATGGTCGTCCCAGGATAAGAGGAATCTCTTTGTCTTCTTCCATATCCAACACAAAGAAATCCGTAGGAAAAATAAACTTGTCCACCTTAATCAACACATCCTCCACAATGCCCCTCGGATGCTTTATTGATCGATCTGCAAGTTGCAAGCATATGGTTGTTGGCTTTACTTCACCAATTCCTAGTTTCCTAAAAATAGAAAAAGGCATGAGGTTAATGCTAGCACCTAGGTCACATAAAACTTGATCAAAGGTGATATCTCCTATAGTGCAAGGAATAGTAAAACTCCCTGGATCTTTGAGTTTCGGGGCAGCTTCTTTTGCAGAATGGCACTGCACTCCTTGGTAAGCATTATCGTTTTCTCATCTTCTAACTTCCTTTTGTTTGATAGGATTTCCTTAAGGAACTTCGTGTAGCTTGACATCTGCTGCAATGCATCTGCAAAAGAAATGTTAATATGCAGTTTTTTAAAAATTTCAATAAATTTTAAAAACTGCTTATCCTAATTTTTCTTCTTCAGTCTCTAAGGAAAAGGTACGGGTGGAGTGTGATGTGCCAACTCTGGTGGTATATCGGGGAATGACAATTTCTCCTTCCTCTTTTGCCTTTCATCCTTCTTCTTGTTCTTTTCCTCCAAACCGCTTGGTTTTTCATCAACTACAATCTCTTCATAAACTTCCTCTTCAGATTCTTCTTTGTCAGATTCTTTCTTTCTGGCTTATTCAACCTCTTCCAAAATTGTCCCACTCTGCAAAATTATGGCATTTGCTTGCTCACGTGGGTTAATGACTGTATTGCTTGGTAAGGAACCCTGCGGTCTCTCATTTAGTTTCTCGGCCCATTGGCCCATCTGTACCTCAAGATTCCGAATGGATGCTCCTTGATTTCTGAAATTCGTCCTCGTCGCATTCATAAATCCCGTGGTCTCCTGCATAAATTTCCCAAGCATGTCTTCCAACTTTGTAACACCTTCTGAAAACTAGTATAATGCATGCAATTAACAATGGAAAATTGGGCCCAAAAAGTTTCTTTTCATTACAATTCACATGTCTTTTATACACAAAAGTTAACTGTTTACAAAAGTGCATTTCAAAAGACAAAATAGGGGAACAAGTGTAGCTATTGCTCCTCGCGCGCCGACGCCCCCCAACCCAGTTCTCACCTAGAACCCGCATCCACAAAGGAAAATAACGGGGTGAGCACAAATAATGCTCAGTAAGTAAAACTCTCTAAACTGTCTGTCCCCGTGTGTGACTCTTAATTCTTTCCTTTTCTAATTCTTTCTATTTCTGTTTCTAATAACATCATGACCTCATCTTGCCGAGGTACGGCCGAATGGCGTTCACACAGCACCATTTCACTTTCTATGGCTATCGGGTGGAATTCACACAGTACCAACCCTATCTTAGTGACTACCGAGTGAGGATCACAAAGCACCAACTCGGTTCCTCCTAACTATCGGGTGGAGATCACCTAGCACCTACCCGTTTCTCATGAATTTTGGGTAATGATCACCAAGCATTTACCCGTTTCTAGTCACTATCGGGTGATGATCACAAAGCATCAACCCGTTTCTACTAGCCATTGGATGATGATCACAAAGCATCAACCTACATATCTCTTAACTAATCGGGTAGTGGTCACAAAGCATCTACCCCTTTTTTATTACTCATTGGGTGACGATCACAAAGCATCGACCCATCTCTCTAAGGCTATTCGGATGATGATCACAAAGCATCCATCCGATTCCCATAACGGCTCGGGTGATGATCACAAAGCATCATCCCAACTATACTACTCTTCTAACTCATTCTATTGTAGCATTTTTTCAATGCTCTCTACCCTTAGAGTAATTTTACCCACTAAGCTCTCTACTCATAGGGTATTTCTATACACAAAGTTTTCTACTCTTTCTTAGGTCACTTTTCAATGCATATAACAATGCACATGGATGATTCATCTCTACTAATGCACTTGTGAAATGCCAACATGCAATGTTGCAAGAATTAAGGTTCATTACTACCACTCAACCTCTATTAGGCATTTCATCAAACAACTCATGTGCATTATAAAACTATCTCATAGTCATGAATCTAAAACTTTTCCTAACCATCCAAAATGGGGAAAAACCCCTTCACAAAGCCACAAAACCTGCCATAGAAAACACTTTCAAAAAGGGGATTCATAATACCCCTTAAATTTCATCTCAACTACCTTGCCAAACCAACACTCATTTCTCAAATTTGCAAGGTAAGAACATTCACAAAGCATAGAAATTTCCATTTAATACTCCATACATGGCATATTACATGCACATCACATACATACACCATTTCTATCAAAACCCTAATCAAGAAATTTCATGAATCTCAACTTGGGTTGGGTTTTACTTACTTGCTATGGAGAGACTTTACCAATCTTCTTTCCACTTGGTTCTCTTGGCTATTCTCTCTACTCTTAACCAAAAGAATGAAAACTCTCAAAAACCAAAATGAACTAAAATCTTCAAATCACACAACTTAAGGGAAAATCCTTACCTTAGGAAGCCCTAAGTTGTTTTCTCCACCCCAAATCACTTCAAAATCCCTTGGAAATCCTTGATCAAAAGAAAAGAGAAGTTGAGAGGAGAAGAATGAGAAGTTGCGTTGGAGAAGAAGAGAAATGAAGGGTTTCTTTGATTCTAATTCCTTTTAATGAAATAAAACACAATCATTCCCATTTTGCCCTTACTCTTCTTTGGAAATTCCATCCATATCCTTTGATTCATTACAAACTCACCCCCATCTCAACATACTCTCCATGAAAAATCCTTACAATTCACTCCCCACTTTTCCTACTAATTAGGGGTAGAAAGGTCCAATTGCCCTTGGGGAAGAAAATATCTAAAACTCAACCAACATAAAAATCGGCCCGGCGCCGCGGCGAAGAAACCTTTGTCGCCGCGGCGAAATTGTCTGAGAGTTTCGCCCTTGGTCTCAACACATCGGCCGCGGCGAAGACTCTTCTCCCCGCCCGAAGCTTGGTTCACTAAGATTCTTCTATTTTCAACCAATTTCAGGGCAACATTCAACATAACGCTCAAACAAACAAATATAACAGAAAACCAACTCGATTAAGGGCGAAAGAGGAAACAATAACAACGTACCTCAAGTGGGGCGTTACAATTCTTCCCCCCTTAAAAGAATTTCGTCCCCGAAATTCAAACAAATAACTCAGGGAAACGATTCGCATGTCCCGCTTCTACTTCCCAAGTGGCTTCTTCCACTTTGTGATTCCTCCAAAGGACCTTCACTAGCGGAACACTCTTGTTCCAAGCTCTTTAACCCGTCGATCCGAGAATCAACCGGACGTTCTTCATATACTAGATTCTCGCTACTTCAACGTCCCTCTACGCCAAGATATGGAGGGGATCACTTACATATTTCCGTAACATCGAGACATGGAAGACATCGTGCACCCTATCCATACTAGGTGGTAGAGCCAATCTGTAGGCCACCTTTCCTACTCGTTGCAAGACTTCAAAAGGACCTACAAACCTCGGTGCTAACTTCCCTTTGGTTCCAAAGCGCATGACTCGCTTATAAGGGGAAACCTTCAGAAACACCTTGTCGCCCACTTGGAATTCTACCTCTTTCCTCTTCAAATCGGCATAACTCTTCGTCCGATCTTGGGCTTGCTTCATTCTACTTGGATTACCTTCACATCTTCTACAAGTTTCGAGTCATCTCCGCCCAAGAGCGGTACTAACTCATCTCTCTCTCCCACTTCATCCCAATGAAGCGGAGACCTACACCGTCTACCATACAAAGCCTCGTAAGGCGCCATTCTAATTGTAGACTGATAACTGTTGTTGTAGGCAAATTCCACTAATGGTAACATCTCATGCCAGGATACTCGTAATCCATGCAACAGCTTCAACATATCCTCGAGCACCCTGATTCGTTCTCTCGGTTTGGCCATCTCGTCGAGGATGATAGGCAGATCAATGCTAAGCGGGTACCCAAACTCCTCTCGTAAACTTGTCCGTAAGGTGAAACAAACTGGAATCTCTATCTCGATACTATAACCTTGGGCACACCATGCAATCGACTATCTCCTTGAGGTAAACCGGGGCCAACCGACCAGAGGTACTCTCCTTTACTGGGAGAAAATGGGCTGACTTGGTTAACCTATCCACAATCACCCATATAGCATTACACCCTTTCTGCACTCTGGGAAGACCCGTGATAAAATCCATTGAAATGCTTTCCCATTTCCACTCGGGAACACTCAATGGTGAAGCAACCCCGACGGACGCCTTGGTGTTCGCTTTCACCCGCCGGCAAGTTAGACATTTAGCCACAAACTCGGCGATGTCTTTCTTCATACCAGCACCACCAATAGCCTTTCTTGATATCCCTGATACATCTTGGTTGCTCCCGGATGAGCGGTGTACGGTGTGTCATGAGCCTCTATAAGGATTTTCTGCTTTCAACTCCTCATTTGGAGGAATGCACAACCGATTTCTAAATAGAGGACACCATCTCTCACAAAGAACTCCGATGTCTTGCCCTCACACACTTGCTGAACTATTTTCTGACACCACTCATCAGCCATTTGCTTTTCTCTAATTTCCTCTAGTAAAGAGGACTGTACCACTAGGCTGGAAATTCTTCCCGTAACCACCTCAATCTGCTCCTTAGACAACTCTTCTATTAACTCTTTCTGCTAGTAAGCCGGGAAACAAGGGCCTTTCTACTCCAAGCCACCGCTTCGGCCATGGCCTTTTCCTGGTTGATACTTGATCTCACAATCATAATCCTTGACCACTCTAACCACCTTCTCTGTCCTCATATTTAACTCCTTTTGAGTGAAGAAGTACTTCAAACTCTTATGATCGGTGTAGATATTACTCTTCACACCATAAAGGTAATGCCTCCATATCTTTAAAGCAAAGACCACAGATGCTAACTCTAGGTCATGCGTAGGGTATCTGGTCTCGTACTCTTTTCAATTGACGAAGCATAAGCTATAACCCTACCTAACTGCATCAACACAGCTCCGAGTCCCTGCAAAGAGGCGTCTGTATAAATGTCATAATCTACACCCTCCTGCGGTAACACTAGCACAGGAGCTGATGTTAACCTCTTCTTCAACTCTTGGAAGCTTTCTTGTAAGCCTGCACTGCACAAAAGGAGTTTTCTGCTTGGTAAGAGCTGTCAACGGTTTAGCCAACTGGGCGAATCCTGCTACAAATCGCCGGTAGTAACCTGCCAAGCCCAAGAAACTCCTGATTTCTTTCACTGTTCTCGGCTTCTGCCATTCTAGGATTGCCTGCACTTTACTCGGATCTACCGAAATCCCTTCCTTCGACACGGTATGACCCAAGAATATCACTTGATTCAGCCAAAACTCACACTTGGAAAACTTAGCACACAACTTCTTTTCTCTCAGTCGTTGCAATACTAATCCCAAGTGTTTCTCATGCTCTTCTCTGGACTTTGAGTAAATCAGAATGTCGTCGATGAAGACAACAATAAACTGATCTAAATACTCATGGAATACCCTGTTCATCAAGTCCATAAAAATTGCTGGGGCATTAGTCAAGCCAAAAGGCATTACTACAAATTCATAATGCCCGCACTGCACGAAAGGCGCTTTAGCCACATCTTGCTCACCACTCTTACCGATGATACCCGACCTCAAATCAATTTTGGAGAACAACTCGTTGCACCTTTCAACCTGATCAAAGAGGTCATCTATCCGGGGTAGCGGGTACTTATTCTTCACTGTAACTTTATTCAACTCCCTATAATCGATACACATCCTTAGTGATCCATCCTTCTTTTTCACAAATAGGATTGGAGCTCCCCAAGGGGAATGACTTGGTCGGATGAAGCCTTTATCTAAAAGCTCTTGGAGTTGCTTCTTTAATTCTTGGAGCTCAGCTGGGGCCATTCTATAAGGGGCTTTAGATATTGGTGCTGTCCCTGGTGCTAGTTCGATACTAAATTCTACCTCTCTCTCTGGAGGCAAACCCGGTAACTCTTCCGGAAACACATCTAGAAAGTCTCAAACTACGGCACCTTCTGGATCTCTAACTGTGGAACATCACCACTCTGCACTACATGGGCAATATAACCCGAACACCCCTTTCTCAACATCTTCCTGGCCTTTACATTACTAATCAGCATGCTCAACTGATGGCCTTCTCCAAAACTAAACTTATCTCCACAATCGAGGTTAAACCTTGCCTTCTTTTTCTTTTTTCGATCAATCTCTACTCCATACCTCCCTAGGAAATCCATGCCCTAATCACATCAAAGTCGGGCATATAAAAAACTATTAAGTCAACGATTAACTCTCTACCCTGGATCACTAAGGACTCTCTTAACAAAATCTCTTGAGTCACAACACTAACCCCATCTGGTAGTTCTATCTTAATGGGTTGTGCCGCTCTAGTAGGTCTCAAACCTAATCTCTCAAGCATCCCATAAGATATAAACGAATGGGTAGCACCCGAATCAATTAAAGCATATAAAGGACCCGCATGAAATAATAATCGACCAAGAATACGGCCGATGGATGGGCGGCCTCGCTTCCCCTTGTGCCACAAAGAAAAACTCGCACTCAGTACCTCCTGAACTCTGAGTAGTTGGTGGAAGAGGAGCTTTGCAATCCCTCATCATGTGCCCTGGCTGTCGGCACCTATAGCATACTCTCTGATCCTTCAGACACTCTCCCGGGTGGTTCTTCCCACACTTAGGGCAAGGAGGAAACCCTTCCGGTTCGAGGTCGCTTATTCCTCCACTCCTTTCTATTCTGTTTATACTGAAACTTCTTTTTCTGATTCTTCATATCTTTGCCTTTTTCACCCTCATGTCTCTCTCTCTGAGGAGCGGAAGGTAGCTCCTTCGGTCCTCCTGTCGAGGATCCTACGGGAAGATTTTATTCTCAAAAATCTCCGCCTTCATTGCCCGCCTCAAGGCCTCACTGTAATTGCGAGGAGGGTTGGAGCTTGTCATAATATCCCGGGCTATCTCCGGCTTCAATCCATGCACAAACTTATCCCTTCTCAAGGCCGGGGTGCTAACTATTCCCGGTGCAAACCTTGCAAGGGCGTTGAACTTCACTGAGTACTCTTTCACAGCGCTAGCTCCTTGCTGTAAACTGATAAATTCTTGGACCTTCTCATGAACTTGGTCCTCTGATCTATACTCAGCCTCAAACTCTTGCCTAAACTCTTCCCATGTCATTACTGTCGCATCATGAGTTTCTTCCATTAATTCCCACCAAATTCGGGCATCACCCCGAAACAGGAAACTCGCATACCGGATCTTCTCCCTCCTGTCATGGGAAATAAACCCGTGGCTCGTTCTACGACCCAAGCCACTCCTCTGCTACTCTTGGATCCGTAGTACCCTTAAACTCGAGGGCTGATGTTGTGGAAAGACCATAAATCGGTTCAACTCGTTCGACTGGGGAGGTACCGTTTGCCCTCTCTCGACAGGGCGAATGGCGGCGGTGCTCTCGACGGGGGTACAACTCTCCCCCGAGTTTCAATCATAACCTGCTGTATTATTCCCGATTCTAGCTTCATCCAAGGGAGGGGGCGTAGACTCGTGGGTTAGAAGGTTCTCCTTCATTCACCACACCTTTACCGCGATTTCGATAACTACGCCTCATCTACAAAATGATCACACTAATGAACTCAAGAAACAATTATGTAAGGAAAGAATTACTCACACGGTTGGTTAGAGGACGTCGTGGCGATGAGAATAGTACACTGCTTCAATCCCAAAATCTTTGCTCGATACCAAAAATGTAACACCTTCGAAAACTAGTATAATGCATGCAATTAACAATGGAAAATTGGGCCCAAAAAGTTTCTTTTCATTACAATTCACATGTCTTTTATACACAAAAGTTACTGTTTACAAAAGTGCATTTCAAAAGACAAAATAGGGGAACAAGTGTAGCTATTGCTCCTCGCGCGACGCCCCTCCAACCGAGTTCTCACCTAGAACCTCGCATCCACAAAGGAAAATAACGGGGTGAGCACAAATAATGCTCATAAGTAAAACTCTCTAACTGTCTTCCCCGTGTGTGACTCTTAATTCTTTCCTTTTCTAATTCTGTTTCTATTTCTGTTTCTAATAACATCATGACCTCATCTTGCCGAGGTACGGCCGAATGGCGTTCACACAAGACCATTTCACTTTCTATGGCTATCGGGTGGAATTCACACGTACCAACCCTATCTTAGTGACTACCGAGTGAGGATCACAAAGCACCAACTCGGTTCCTCCTAACTATCGGGTGGAGATCACCTAGCACCTACCCGTTTCTCATGAATTTTGGGTAATGATCACCAAGCATTTACCCGTTTCTAGTCACTATCGGGTGATGATCACAAAGCATCAACCCGTTTCTACTAGCCATTGGATGATGATCACAAAGCATCAACCTACATATCTCTTAACTAATCGGGTAGTGGTCACAAAGCATCTACCCCTTTTTTATTACTCATTGGGTGACGATCACAAAGCATCGACCCATCTCTCTAAGGCTATTCGGATGATGATCACAAAGCATCCATCCGATTCCCATAACGGTCGGGTGATGATCACAAAGCATCATCCCAACTATACTACTCTTCTAACTCATTCTATTGTAGCATTTTTCAATGCTCTCTACCCTTAGAGTAATTTTACCCACTAAGCTCTCTACTCATAGGGTATTTCTATACACAAAGTTTTCTACTCTTTCTTAGGTCACTTTTCAATGCATATAACAATGCACATGGATGATTCATCTCTACTAATGCACTTGTGAAATGCCAACATGCAATGTTGCAAGAATTAAGGTTCATTACTACCACTCAACCTCTATTAGGCATTTCATCAAATAACTCATGTGCACTATAAAACTATCTCATAGTCATGAATCTAAAACTTTTCCTAACCATCCAAAATGGGGAAAAACCCCTTCACAAAGCCACAAAACCTGCCATAGAAAACACTTTCAAAAAGGGGATTCATAATACCCCTTAAATTTCATCTCAACTACCTTGCCAAACCAACACTCATTTCTCAAATTTGCAAGGTAAGAACATTCACAAAGCATAGAAATTTCCATTTAATACTCCATACATGGCATATTACATGCACATCACATACATACACCATTTCTATCAAAACCCTAATCAAGAAATTTCATGAATCTCAACTTGGGTTGGGTTTTACTTACTTGCTATGGAGAGACTTTACCAATCTTCTTTCCACTTGGTTCTCATGGCTATTCTCTCTACTCTTAACCAAAAGAATGAAAACTCTCAAAAACCAAAATGAACTAAAATCTTCAAATCACACAACTTAAGGGAAAATCCTTACCTTAGGAAGCCCTAAGTTGTTTTCTCCACCCCAAATCACTTCAAAATCCCTTGGAAATCCTTGATCAAAAGAAAAGAGAAGTTGAGAGGAGAAGAATGAGAAGTTGCGTTGGAGAAGAAGAGAAATGAAGGGTTTCTTTGATTCTAATTCCTTTTAATGAAATAAAACACAATCATTCCCATTTTGCCCTTACTCTTCTTTGGAAATTCCATCCATATCCTTTGATTCATTACAAACTCACCCCCATCTCAACATACTCTCCATGAAAAATCCTTACAATTCACTCCCCACTTTTCCTACTAATTAGGGGTAGAAAGGTCCAATTGCCCTTGGGGAAGAAAATATCTAAAACTCAACCAACATAAAAATCGGCCCGTCGCCGCGGCGAAGAAACCTTTGTCGCCGCGGCGAAACTGTCCAGAGAGTTTCGCCCTTGGTCTCAACACATCTTCGCCGCGGCGAAGACTCTTCGCCCCGGCGAAGCTTGGTTCACTAAGATTCTTCTATTTTCAACCAATTTCAGGGCAACATTCAACATAACGCTCAAACAAACAAATATAACAGAAAACCAACTCGATTAAGGGCGAAAGAGGAAACAATAACAACGTACCTCAAGTGGGGCGTTACAAACTTTGTCACTTTTGGATCTCTCGGTTGATTATTCACCCCTAGTTGGTTATTCGGCATTGTCCTTTGGTTCCATTGATTATTTTGCTGGTTCGATTGCCCCAAGCCAGATTTAGATGATTTCTCCA